>AWUE01015033.1:0-76473 GCA_001974825.2 Corchorus olitorius | reverse complement strand
GTTCTTTATTAGATGCATAAAAAAGACGTTTTCGGACCAAGGCTTATCGAGTGACATGTTATTTTATTAGATGCCTAAAAAAGACGTTTTAGAACCGAGGCATGATGCTATCAACAAATTTAACAACCTTAATTATATTCTTAATTGATATCTTACATCTTTAATAAGTAATTAATACCGATTTTCTTACATAAGTAACCCCAAAAAAAAAACCTTTAGAGGTTATTAAAAAGGCTACGATGCTATCAATAAAAATTAAGTAACCTTAAATCCTTAGTAACTTAAGTAATAAGATAGTTATCAATTCTCTTACCTAAAATTACTAAAAAACTTGTATTGGTTATCCAAATTCCAAAATGGTATTTTCCAGTCTACTATTTTTAATAACCTTACATTATAGTAATATTGGCCGCTGATTAATTTTCTTATCTAAGATTACTTAATTAAAAGGTTATAAAAGTTATGAAAACATTATAGTACTATCTAGATTCAAATAATCTTACATCCTTATTAATTTTAGTAACTTTTTATGATCAATAACGAAGGTTACCAATTTAATTACGTAAGTAATCTACTAAAAAGGCTAAAAAAGTTATTAAAATTGTATTTACCAATCCTTACATTCTTAAATTTTTTTGCCAAAAAACATTCAAGTCATCTTACATCCTTATTGAAGACCGGATATCGGGGTTGGCATCCTGAGGCCGTAGTTACTGCCATCTCTTTTACTTTCTGGTACTTTTGTAGCAAAAAAAAGTCATCTTACATCCTTATTAATTTTAGTAACTTTTTATGATCAATAATGAAAGTTACCAATTTAATTACTTGAGTAATCTACTAAAAAAGGCTATAAAAGTTTTTAAAATTGTATTTATCAATCTTTACATTCTTAATAACATTAGTAAACTCTCATCAATGGTGAAGATTTACCATTTTTTTCCTCAAAAGTTACCGAAAAAGCTATAATAATCATAAGAAATGTATTGCACTATCAACTAATTTAATGACCTTACACTATAAAGATACGTACAGTACTGATTTTCTTATCTAAGATTAATTACTTAAAGGGTTATGGAAAACATTATAGTACTATCTAGATTGAAAGGCATTATACTAATTTCAACTAATTTTTTTTAGATAACTTTCAACTAATTTAATAACCTTACATTCTTAGCAATTTTGGTTATCAAATTTCTCATTTATGCTTACTAATTAGAAATCTAAACTATAGTATTATATCCAGAAATGTAGCAACCTTACATGCTTAATAACTTTGGTGAATGTTATTAATTTTTTAAGTCTAAGATTACTAACAAAGTTGTGATGAATAAGATACAACACATTATTATTATATATAAAACTATACAAAAAAAAAGTAGTTGAACATTAGTGGTTGATTTATTAAATTAAATTAAATCAATGTCAAACAAAATTTCAAAATTATAAAAGATATTAAAGATCCGATTTATTTATCAATGGTAAATGTTATTAATTTTTAATTCTAAGATTACTAACAAAGTTGTAGTGAATAAGATACAACACATTACTATTATATATATAGAACTATACCAAAAAAAATTAGTTGAACATTAGTGGTTGATTTATTAAATTAAATTAGATCAATGTCAAACAAAATTTCAAAATTATAAAAGATATTAAAGATCCGATTTATTTATCAATGGTGAATGTTATTAATTTTTTAAGTCTAAGATTACTAACAAAGTTGTAGTGAATAAGATACAACACATTACTATTATATATATAGAACTATACCAAAAAAAAATTAGTTGAACATTAGTGGTTGATTTATTAAATTAAGGATCAATGTCAAACAAAATTTCAAAACTTTAAAAGATATTAAGATCCGATTTATTTATTATTAAGGAAACAATATTTCTTTTTTTTTGGCCAACAAAACAATATTTCTTTTTAGTCAATACGTTTGCACAAATACCTAAGAATTTGAATTAAAAAAATACCTAAGAATTTAATTAATGTAAATATTTCAGTTATTATAGTATTACAAATCACATTTAATTAATGTAAGTATTTTAGTTATTATATATATTACATAGGAATTAAAAATTAATTGAAATAAGGGTGCGGTAAAAGAAATTATAAATTTTAATATAATAATATATTTAATTTAATTGATAAATAAAATTACATATTGAACCTTAAAAGTTTAATTTGATAAATACATGTTTACCCTTTAAATGAATACTAAACTTTTAAAATTAAAAAGGTTATTTTAGATATTTCAGGTCAATGGTTTTGAAATTTAGACTTATATAGTATATAGATATATTTTGGGGTTAATACTTAGAACTTAAAATCATTTTCGTAGCAATTGAAAGTAAGAAAAAATAAATTTTTCAACAATGGAGTTTCTGGAGTCTAGATATCACATGGCACTTCAAGTGGAAGAGGGAACGGGTAGTGGAGGGTATTTTTGACAGTTTGATGGTTTTCTCATTACACCAAAAATTGATACCATTACACTCAAAAAGAATCATTATACTAGATGTTGACAACTTATAAGTATGTCACTATTAGTTGATTATTTTGTATTTGAATACATCTAACTGGAATTCTCCCTTTTTCTTTTAATTAATGGTCAAAGTTGAAGTTGTTGTTTAACTAAAAATGGACAATTAAAAAGGAATGGAAGGATTAAAAATTGAACTAATAAGGGTATGAAAGTCTTAATGTCAATAATTTTAAGGGTCGAATCCCTATGTTTCAATGTCAATTAAATACACCAATGTGGGGTTAGATCAAGTGATAAGCGGTTTGTTTCAGCTTAGGCAGGTCTCAAATTTGAGACCTTGTATACGCAGCAGGCCCGTTGGTAGACTCACCCACCAAATACAGATACACGATTCGGGTCGAATCCAGATTAATTAGAGCAAATCTCTGGATACCGCATGGAAAAAAATAACAATTAAATACTTTTTTTTCCTATTCTACCATTTCACTGCTAAAGAACTTAAATTCTGTTGAATTCTGATTTAGCTATTGGGAACCTGCACACATAGTGTTCAGCCTTCATAAATTTAATTTCAATTTAATTCTTTTTCCTTTTTGCTAGGAAATTGAAAATCTAGAAAGCAGAAGCCATAGATGATGGTCATCAGCCACTTATATGAGCGAAGACCTTTCCAGTCCAGCGTAAAATGTACATATTGAAAGAGAAAGAAATTGACTAGAAGACAGAAGCTATGATGGTCCTTAAGAAATTCACTCTGCATTTAGCAACATTAGAAATGAAAATGAATTATGGAGAAATGTAGAAATTCAGAGTCTAGCAAGGTTAGTCAAACTAAAACTAGACTAGATGGGCTTTTTTTTTTCCTACAAGTTTTCCATTCGCTTGTTTGACGAATGACTTATTAATGGAAGTCAATTTTAAACCATTGGAGAAGGCAAGGACCTAATTGAAATACCAAGCCCTTCTATTAGAAAACAGACCCAAGCTCCAGCAACACTAAAAAGGTTGGAGTGGATTGGAATATAGAAATTGGGCTAAATTTAAGGCCAGGATGAACGTAAAGCCCACGCTTCAAGGGCTTGCACAATCTGTGTTTGCCCTCTCATAGAGCAAATTAAGATGATTTTTGAGAGCGATTCACTCCTAGCTGTCCGTGAGCTGATTAGAAGGGATAAGGTGTTGTGGGATGGTGGGA
This sequence comes from Corchorus olitorius, assembly GCA_001974825.2. Lineage (NCBI taxonomy): Eukaryota > Viridiplantae > Streptophyta > Magnoliopsida > Malvales > Malvaceae > Corchorus > Corchorus olitorius. The sequence goes on along the minus strand of AWUE01015033.1, from coordinate 72,787 downwards.
TTTTAATAGATCAGATTAGGCATTTAGTATCTAATTTCTCTTGTTTTTCTTTCCGTTATGTAAATAGAAGTGCAAATTCTCTTGCTCATGCATTAGCCCATTATGAGTGTTCTGTTGAGGCTAATCATGTTTGGTGTGGTTTACCACTGCACGTTTGTAATCCTGATAATTAAAATTTTCTAATGAAAATTGTAGAAGTTTTTCTAAAAGAAAAAAAAGATGATTTTTGAGTTTAAATTATATTAGGATGATTCTAAAACCACCACTTTTTAGGATTCCATTCAAATGATGCCACATAATCTATTTTTAGTCAAATTTAACATTAACTTTACATACTACCCCATCAAATCCAATCCCTTAATTGTAGAAATTGATTTTCCTTATTTTCATGTCTCTAAATTGAAAAAAAAAGCAATAAAAAAACTTTCCTTCTTAAAAATAAATTCTTGATATGACAAAAAATTCTTAATTCACTGTACATGTAGTTGTACCGTAAAAATTGAAAAGTTTTTTTTTCTATTGATTTTGTTTTTTAATTTGTATTCCATTTTTATGATCGGAGTACTTTTTTTTTCGTATTTCCATTTTTCAAAAATGAAAACAAAAATTTGAAAGAAAGGTAATTTATAATATTTTATCAAGTAATTTTTTTTGAGATAATAATTTATCAAGTTTGTCTAATATTATTAAGTTTGATAAAGTATAGAGATTTGTAGAAAAAAAAAAGAATAGAGATAAGATTAAAGAGTGGATATGGTGAGAGATGGTGTAGAATAAAACTTTGTAGTCATTGAATGAGATTAAGAAAGGATTATGTGTCATCAATCTAATGGAATCCTAAAAACCTTACATTTTAGGATCATCCTAATAGAATTAATACCCTTTTTATTTTTTCAGAGCATTAGGCTTGGTGGTGGAGAACATTCTTCATTTTCCATCTTCATAAATATCAAAGAAACTAGGTAGTAACACAACATGTGTCAATAAAAACAAGCATCTTTTTAGAGAATGGAGATGATAATGAAGTGAAAATGGAGAACATATTTATTTTATTTTGAGATTTTCACTCCATTGTCATCTCCATTTTCTAACAATATGCTTGTTTTCATTAACACATATTATGTCACTACCTAATTTCTTTGATATATTTTGAGATGGAAAAGGGGGAATGATCTTCACCACAAAAAATAGCCTTATTTTTCCTAATCCTAACTACTTTGCCCTCTCTCAATCTGTGTTTTACTTGGAAAAAACCCCTCTCTCTGTTTCATTAAGTTCAGTTCAGCCAGTAAGTAGGCAATAATAATATATTCCAGATTGTCACTGTGTGTTCTGTAATTCACCATCACAGCTTTCCCCAACTTCCCCTGTCTCTTAAAATTTTGTTGACAAAATATTGCCCTTATTAACAATCAAACACAACATTTTCTTTCATTTTTTAACGTTAAAAGTGAAAATTTCTATGGTCAAGAGTGTACTGCATTATACTTCTGTAATATCTCGACCTGCGATTGAATCTTTCTAATCACTTCATTCTATTGAAATGTTCTTGTTTGAATTCATGGTTTCATTCATACATATTTTTACAATTTCGGGTGAAGGATTGGAACTGTTTCCATGAATATGATCCTTCATAAGCAAATACATATATCAACAAAGCTCTTCCATTGCAGTTACACCATCCCATGCCTATAATATATTTTACAATTTGAAGCCAAGGCTTCTCTCAACTTTTGCAATCAACATGCTCCAGCCTCCAGAAAAGAATGCAATTATTCAAAGAAACGACTCAGGCATCTGGAGATTTACACATGGCAAACCTGACAACCTCAGCGCATTTCCACATATTGTGTTAATGATTTATGAACTCGTCGATGATGTCGTGCTCTTTGCCTGAGAAGAAGAACTTGAAATGTTGCTCCGTGTCTGCGAACTCTGGCTTGAGGATGATTCTGTGAAGAAGATTATATGTGATTGGTTATCGACAAACACTCCTAGAGCTCTTGGAGTTGGAGGGACATTCACATCCAAAATCCCCTCTAGAGTCTGAACTACTTGACCCATTGATGGCCTGTGAGCTTCATCATCTTGGATACACCAACAAGCCACTTTACATATTCTTGAGACTTCTTCTTCAGGGGCATCTCCATTCAATCGTGGGTCTAAAAGGCTCAGAACATCACCATCTTGAGTTATTACACTTGAAACCAATGTCGGAAAGAATCTAACTTTTCCATCTTTAGATTGTTCAGAGTTTCTCCTTCCTGATACAAACTCAAAAAGCATCATCCCATAGCTGTAAACATCCGCTTTAGCAGTAACCGGGACTCCTGAAATCCACTCGGGTGCGAGATAGCCCCTTGTCCCTCTCATTGTTGTTAGAACCCTACTGAAGTCCCTCCCAACAAGCTTTGCCAGGCCAAAATCTGCAACTTTTGGACAGAAATCAGAATCTAACAGAATGTTTTCTGGCTTGATGTCACAGTGAATGATACAATCTCTGCACTTCTCATGAAGATAAGTTAAGCCTCTAGCTGTACCAAGTGCAATCTGGTACCTTAATTTCCAGTCTAAAACATTGGAGTTCTTCTCATGGAAGAGATGGGCATCCAAGGAACCATTTGGCATGTAATCATAAACCAACAACTTCCTTGTTCCTTCAGAGCAGAATCCACGAAGCCGCACTAAGTTAACATGTTGAATTGTCCCAATTGTGCTCACCTCTGTGCGAAATTGCTTCTCTCCTTGACTGATGCTCTCAAGCTGCTTCACAGCTATGACAGTTGAGTCTGGCAACCTTCCTTTGAAAACAGAACCAAAGCCTCCTCCCCCAAGTTTTTCTGAGAAATTCTTGGTTGCATTCTGTAAATCTCTATACCCAAAAGCCAGAAGTGAACCTTCAACCACTTTTGGGGCTTTAATTGTCCGCCTCCTCCATATCAAGATGCCAAGCACTGCAACAACTAGGATTAAACCCACTGATCCTGCAGCTGCACCTATGATTATTCCCTTATTGTTGCTAGAACTCGAAAACTCGGATGCTGCCAGCCTGATGAATATAGTTTTTCCATTGCTAGCATCTTCCGCAAGTTGTTCCAGATTCAAGAGTTCTCCAATCCAAATCTTACACCCATCACTGTCATAAGCGTAAGCAGTGCAAGAGCAATTGTTGAGGCAGGTTGATTCACATTCCGAATTGCTCCCAACGCTCATAGACTGAGGATGTTCAGGCAATACCATGTTGGGGAGTTCCAGAAATTTGTCTTCCTTTACATTAGGAAGAGTGGGATCTTCACATCGCAATTTGGTTTTTCTTTGACACCCACCAGAATAATCGGTCAGATTCCAATCGCCCTGTGACTTTGGCTGAAACCCCTGCAAACAATTACAGAAAGGCAGACCTTTCTCGCTACAGCTGCCAAAAACCCCACAGAAAGCATAAACTTCACACTGTTGTCTCGGTTGTGCCCAAAACAAATTCCACTGCTTGCTACTCAACCATGAAAGTTGCTTAATTTGCCCATTAACATCCATGATAAATCGAGATACGATAGCAGGATTGTAAAGAGAATAAGTGAAATAACTCTCGTTTTCATTCGAAACAAAGCTGAAGTTGTAGATGTAATTCAATCTCATTTCTGGAACCCAGCTAAAAATCCTTGCCGTTTCATCCCAAGGTCCACTGCTCCAATATTGCTCCGACCCATTCCAGCGTATCAAATATGAATTAGTTCCAGCAGGGTCAAGCTCGAGAGAGTAGAGACCCGGGGAAGGATCATCAGAATTTTTCCAAGAAGTAAGCAATTGGCTTCGATTGGTTCGTTTATCCAAGCTAAGCTTACCACCAGGAAGCCATGTGTGTGATGGATGCTCAAGACTCTGCCACAACAGAGTCGAGGAATTAGGCCCATCTTTCAAAACCAGATTCCCAGTATCTTCTAGAACTGCTATTACAGAACTTGAGCCAGTTGAAGAGCTAACATTTGTGGACCAAATTGGAAGTTGGGACTCGTTGAACAAAACTAAGTTACCATCAGATATTCTCAACTCTGCAGAGAATCTATCACGGATTGGTGTCTCTCTGTTTGCAACCCAAACGGGGGTCTTTTCAGACACTAATCCCAGTCCGTACCACATGCCTATATAGTAGTTGGAAGAGTTACCTGGTTTGAAGAAGCCTAACTCGAAGTTTCCACCCGATGAGACAATGGTTTCATCACCGGACAGAGTTTGATTTGCCGAGATGGTGTCAGCTCCAAAGGAGAGTTGGTAGTTGAGAGAAAAAAAGTAAATGAAGAGTACGGAAAGTATCAGCCATGGATTTTTCTTCTTGTCCATGGCTGTAACAAAATTACTGACAGCAAAGAAACAAAGACAGATTATATTTGTATAGAAAGCAAAAATCTGTTTAAGAAGAAGACAGGGATCAATGAAGAACGGGTCTAGATTGCTAGAAGCAAAAAAAAAATATCGTCAGAGGAAAAAAGTAACGGCTCTGGTAGGGTAGTAGTGTTTTTTTTAATTATTTATTTTAATTGATTATCACCTCATTGTTAGTCAAGCGTTATTAGAAGACAATAATGGCCTTTGTTTGAACTTGACAGAACATGGGCATTTCAGTCATCTGGTACTTTTACAGCCTTGTCTTTCAAGTACAGCTTTCAATCATCCTCAATCTCGTGTGCACTTAAATAAAAAATAATAATGAGAAAAGTCAAAGAAATACTATAATGTTAATATAAATTTGGGATCTTCTATTCTTTTTTCTGTCAAATCCTGAAAATTTTCTCAATGGAAAGTTAAAAATGCAAAGTATGTGATAGCCAGGAAAGCAGCAAGGGCTGGGTCAACCTTGAATATGATTGGACCGCGTACCCTACCAATTTGCGCAGACTCATTATTAATATTAAATCGCAAATGCTTGTGTACTGTTTTGCTCTCGCTACATCTGCATTCATGTTCAATTGTTCATGTAGCCGATGATGACATTTTCCATTTTCTGAATTCTAGTAATATTTCTAGGATTTTTACAATATCTATATCTATATTTGGTTGGTTTGTGAATTCTAGTTCTAGTAATATTTCTAGGATTTCTCAACTCAAATTTTGGGTATTGGATGTTAAAAAGTGATTCTTGAGCCAATTGTTGTCACAATACAAGAATTTATTTGGGTATAAAATTGAAAATTCACCATCATCTTAAGAAATCGCCCCAATTGTGGCCTGTGGGTCCAAAATCCAACTCCATTTCCTTCTTTCTGGTTTTACAGGTTACAAGTTATTACCTGCTCGAGTCACTTTCAATGAAACTTGAACCAATTTCGGTTCGGTTGTGAAAGCTAGTAGTGGGAACAAAGTGTATATCACAGCTAAGCAATAACAAACCACAATAAATATGCAAACCAACCTCAATACACCATAACAACTGCCCAACATGTTTAGGAAGTTGTATCCATGGAGTTTAATACAGGTATCTATGGATATATCGAACGGATATATCGATGGATATATCGATGAATATATTGAAATATCGATAAAATTAAAAATAAGTGGTTTTAAATGCACTAAAACGACGGATATTTATAGTAAACGTTTGAATTTTGCCTTGAAATTTTGATCAATTCGTATTTACATATTTCCACATATTTTAAAATCAAGATATGATAAATAGAGTATATGTAGACATTATTTTTAATTTTTTAAATATTTTTTACTGCGAAAAATATATATAATATGTATAAATCAAATATACTAATTTAATCATAGATTTATTTTATCTTCAAAATGATGGAATTACCAAATAAATCATTTCATTAAATGCAAAAGTTTAGATGATTTATTTTCTGAAGCAAGAAGCTACTAAATCATATTTATAAGTGCATTATTTGACATTATTTTAGTCACAAAACACAATTCAAAGCATAAACACAACCTCAGTTCACATTGAATTTCTTGGAGGCTCAAAATCATTGCTACCGTAGTTACCACTGCTATGGCTTCTACTAGGCATGAATGTATCATCTCCGACCCCTAGGGTCAGTAATCTAGTTAAAATATTCAAGCCATAAAAGTGTTGTGTCGAATACCAAAATAATATTCAAGCCATAGAAGTGTTGTGTCGAATACCAAAATGGGAATGTTAGTAATATTACTATTAAATAGATGACCAATAAAAAGCTAATATTACTTTTAACAAAACATGCAGTTATTAGTTTGAAGAAACCTTTGGAAAAAAAACAAACAGATATAAAATTATTGTGACCAATAACAAATTGACAATGTCAGGAATATTACTATTCAATAAATGATCAAAAGTCATTCGAATGAAATTGTATCATATTATACCCGGGTCTATCTCAGACCGAATCACTTCAACGAAACAATTTTTCGTATTACTATTACCACACTTTTATAGAATTGACTTAAATTGTTAATATTATTGAAAAAATGAAATAATTCATCGAAATGTCGTTTATATTTTTAATCCTAGATGTAAAAACAAAAAAAAATATTTAATTTAATATGGATATTTACAGATATTTACAAATACTTACGGATATTTACGGATATATCGAGAATATATCGAGGTATCGATAAATATCGATGGATACACGGATATATCGACAAATATCCGATGACATTGAAATTTTTTTGGATATTTATATCAAGAGGTACAAATATCGGATATATCGACGAATATATCGAGATATCGACGGATATTTAATTCCATGGTTGTACCTTCTTCTTTCTCATCCCTCTCCCTACGTTTAGGAAAAGGTTTCCATTTTACCCGTAACGTTTTATGGCCAATTTCTTGTAAATATGGCCAATTTCTTGTAAAATAAGTTGAGGTTCATTTAGTCGAAAGAAGAATTGAATGAGAATTTGAGTTCAGTTGAATAATTACTGGCTATATTGGGTCTGTAACTAAATGAACCTGTAAATATTATTCCTACGGTAAGAAAATTCAATTCAAGATATAGAAACTAGAATCCAAAATAGTCATCAAATGGCAAGACCCTTTCCTCCATCCATCGATTGGCTAGCACTAGCGGTCACGGCAAGGTAAGAAAGAATCTGGGTTTAATAATCTTCATCTAATTTCCAAATTTTCAAGTTATGTTTAAGAATATTCTTAAAAAAAATTATGATAAGAATAAGAAGAATTCAAAGTAAAATGTCCCTTTTTTTTTTGCCAAAAAATAAAAAATAAAATGTCCAAATAATTTACTAGAACTATTTTTCTTTTCGGTAGAGGGTTATATACTTATATTTGCGTCACTACTCTAGACTGCTCACCTGTATCTGTATGAACTATGAACCAAAGAGTAGGTCATTGAGCACGAGTATTAGACTGCGATTGCCACAATAACCAACCTCACCCAAATATAATCAACTGCTTAATTATAATAAATTTAAACTTTAGTTGATTGATTACCTAAGCACTTGGACATTTGACTTTTGTCCCCTGTATCTGACTCAGTCAAACTAGGTAAGCTTGGAAGACTTCTCTTCCTACAAGTTTTGGTCATGACGGCAAAACATAAACTAAGATGGCAGCAGGTATGGGCCTGATGGATTGCCCAGCCCAAAGAAAGCAAGGTTTTAGGTCCAACCTTAGTGATATTTAATGTCCGAAAGGGGTGGTCGGTATTAGTAGCCTTTTAAGGGTTATATATACTCTGTTGACTTCCATAAGCACTTTTTACATCTATCCAACTAATTCCAGTATTCTACAATTAGATTCTCAATTACAAGTAACAATCAACAATATCTGTAGCATCTGCGAACTAGACACCAAAATCCAGTCAATCAGAAGACTCATATTCAGCAAGCTTTATACCTCCCCGAGCTCGTCTCCACACCCTCAGCCTGCTCAGATGAACTCCCAAACGATCAAACACCCTTTTTCTTTTCTTTTCTACCTCAGTATTACAACCTCTTCCCTCTTTCTTTTCATGTTGAGGCAGCATTTGTGATGGTTGGTTTATTCCGCAAAGGCGGCCAAAGTAATAACAAGGATCAACATAACAAGGTGATCTAGATACAATGCCTTTCATGTTAGTTGGCTGCACAAGCTTTATAAACTCCTCTAGCTCCGGGTAGCATGAGTGGTTTGAATACTGGACTGAGTATATGTACTTGTGAAACCTTTTCACAGATCCTAAATTGCCATCCATTTTACTGTTCTCCTTCCCACCATTTGAACCCACTTTGCTTCTCTTGTAACGAGAAGTTAAAAGAGAACCAAAAAGCTTGTCATCTCCTTCAAAGGGTTTTCTGACCCATGGAAGACCAGATGGAATGATTCCTATAGTTGGGCGCATTGCATTTAATCCCTCCAAAGTCGGGATACTAAAACTGTAACGAGGAACAGCTCGCACCCTTGTAAGAGATGTTTTGGTTGTGAAATTGTCATGAAACCCAAGGAGATGCATGGTTTGCAGGCGCTCCGGCCAAACCCAGATCTACAAGGATCCCAAAAAGGAGGAAAGAAAAGCAGAAAATAAATACTCCACAACTTATCGGAAAGGCCTAACTGTTATTGACAAATCAACAGTACTCTTCAAAGACAGCATGTTTTCTGTACTTATATGGAAGAAAAACTAAAATTACTTGAGTCAATTATCTATTCCTTGTTGGATCTTCTCTTAAGAGGTGATGCATTTGAGAGAAAGACAAAGCACAGCACAAACAGAATTAACATGGTACATGAGCAAATATTGAGAGCCAGGTCTATCATACTGCATCTCAAACAGTTGTAGAACTGAAGCAGTGAACTAAGCTATATCTCCAGTTATAAAGTGTAACAATGATGCATTGAAGATTAAAGCAATTATATCAAAATGGTAAAAACTCCCAATTACCAGCCCTAGTGAATTCCCAAGTTAGGAAAAATCTCATTCAACTGAACATGTTAACTACTAGACAGGGCCATATCATAGTAAACTTATAATTAAAAAAGCAATTATATAATCAACTGCAGGAAGTAGGAAGAGCAAACCTTTGTATTAAGTGCTTTTGAGATATGAAGCAAAAGATCTTCTTTGCCCAAGGTGTCAACCCCAATGATTATGTCATGTTCTGGATGGGAATTAATGATATCAACAACCTATTATCAACAAATTAAAGCATTAAGAAATATCAAATGTGATATCTTCAGCTCCATAGTTTACCACATATTGATCTGGCGATTCGTAAAGCCCAATATTTTAATTGAGTTTTCTCAAGTGACTGTAACAAGAATACATTAAGAAGAAAACAGATATCAACATTACAAACTGTTGTTAGTGTATAATTTTCCCTCCTTTTCATCCATAGGATGCTTCAGCCTTCATGTATGCATTATGACAGCAAATTTTCAACGAAAAATCTATAAGCAGAGAGATGTTTAAATGTTAATTTTAATTCATGAAAGTTACAAAGAAATCACAACCTCCCAAACCATAAGAAATGCCAAAAAAAAACAAATAATTAGTAAAATAGAATAACTAAAAAGTAGACATAAGTTGAATAGTGACTACGAGTAATTTGTTTCAATTTAGTGATCATATCAACAGTTCATCTCCCATTAATGATGTCATCGAATAACTTAAAACATCTAGATTCTATTATTTCTACCTATTTTTACCAAAATTGGGCGAGCTATATATCTTGCACCAATAAAATTACTTTGACTTGATGATTGAGATACACAGCACAAAAATAATAAAAGACTACTCTAAATTGGAACATTTTGAAAAGCACCTGCTGAGTAGCAACTTCTCTAGATGGAAATTCATAGGAAGGATTGCAATAGGTGTTATCCAAGTACAGAACATCAACCACATCGTCCTTGAGAGCATCCACCAGCATTTTCCTTGCTAATTTCGACCGCTCACAGTTTTTTTCCCATCGAAAATCTCCAGTGTTGAGCAAGCACCCGAACTCTCCGCGAAACAAGAACATTACTCCACCTGCCAAATCATGAAACAATTCAATAAATTATTGAAAATAATAAATTAGAAATAGATTTTTTCCATCAAGAATTATATACTATGCATATTCTGACCGGGGCAATGGTTAGCGTCAATGGCCATGACTTGGACGGTGGTTTCCGCTCCGGAAGAAGGGGAAGTGAGAGATAGAGTGTGCCAGCAGCCGACATCGAGGATGCGAAGAACGGAGAGTCTGAAGTTGGGGAATTTGAAGGGGAAGAGCTTAGCGGTGAGGCGGGAGCAGAAGATGGGGCCATGGTTCCAGGTGGAGGTTAAGCCTTGAGTGTGGTCGGCGTGCAGGTGCGTTAAGAAGTAAGCTTGGCTGCCCGCTGCCCATCGATCTACTGATATTAAGCCTTTCCACATTTTCACTTTCTTTTTTTTGGTTAAATCTTACGCCGTTAGAGAGACGACGGTTCGAGAATTTGGGGGAGATTCATAGGGCAGTTGCAGAGAGTTTTGGGGTTTCCATTTTGGCGGGGAAATTGAAATTTGATTTTGAAATTTTGACGAGATTTTGTGGTTTCTACTTTCTAGAGACGGGGACTACTGAAAGCTGAATGAAGGGAAGCTCAGCGAATCATTGATTCCCGGGTCTGATAGGAGTCTGCGGATGGGTCATTAACGATGTCGTTTTACCTCCCACCCATCATTCTAATTTTCATATATTAATTTTCATATTTTGGGTTTGGCCCTTAAACTTATAAAAATAACAAATTAGCCCTTAAACTTTTAATTTTTTTCAATTAAACAATTGAACTTATAAAAAAGACAAATTAGTCCTTATTGAACGGAACCAATTGACATCCAATTATTGTCGTTTATTTTCGTATTTTAATTTCTCATTTATGCACAATAAAGATGAATACAATCAAAGCTATTGGGATAAAAATGATTGCAAGCTTGATTTTTCCTTTTAATAAATTTTTTGTGTATGTTAACCACTACAAATCTTTGAATTTTCTCTAATTAGCCTTTTAATATAGCTTAATCGATCATGTTCATAGGATGTGTTGATGTTAAAAATAATATCGTACTATCAAATACACGTGCCGTTTCTCGCTGTGGCACCTTTCATTAGACTAAAAGAGAAGTATTTTAGATCATATTTATATAATATTAATAAGTAAAATAAAAAGAAATAAAGAAATAAAGATGAGGGACTAAATTGCATAGAATCAAAGCTTGAGGGACCAAATCGACTATTAGAAAAGCATTTGAGATCATATTTATAGGATCTTATAAGGAGCAAAATTAAAAAAATAAATATTAAGGAAGATAAAAGAAAAAAGGTGAAGGATTGAATTGCATATAATCAAATGCTTGAGAGAATAAAACGGCTAATTAAAAAGTATTTGGAATCGTTTTTATAGAATATATTAATCAACAAAACTCCAAAATATATTAATAAAGATAAAAGAAATTAAGGTGAGGATTAATCAGCAAAACTTAAGAAAATATTAAGAAAGATAAAAAGAAATAAAGGTGTCAGATTAAATTGCATAAAATGAAATGCTTTAGGGATTAAACTGCATAGTTTGAAAAGTGTGAGGACTTTTTTAAAAAAAGAATAAGGCTAAATATCCAAAAAAAATCCCTTATGTTTTTCTTTTGGGAAAAAATAATGCCTTATGTTATTTTTGGGACAGATTAATTCTTTACGTTTCAAAAGTCACGTGACAGCATGTGACTAACGCCCGTTTGAAATGCTGACGTGGATCAGAGGTTAACAAAATATCGTACAATTGGAATGATTGGTTGCTGGAGTTAGGAGATCGGAAGGAGTTATTTCGATTCGGCCAAGAGTAGATTCAAGAGGTTAGGGGCTTGTTTTCTAAAAACTGAGGCTGGAATCGAGGTCGAGGAGAAAAGGCAAGCTAATTTGGAAAATTTGGAGTCTATTAAAGCTTGATCGGAGCTCCGGCACGGTGGCGGTGTGGCAGTGACCGGTCGGATTCTAAGTTTGGCGATAGACCAGCTGAGGAGGGAAGAAAATAAGGAAAAAGGAAGGAAGAAGAAATAAAAAAAGAAAAAAAAAAGCAAAGTAATGTGAGAAAAAATAAAGAGAAAAAAACGATATAAAGAAAAAAAAAATTTCTTTATTATTTTAAAATTTTTGACGTGTGGGATCTACATGCCATGTGGTATGAAAAGCTAACGTGGAAAATCCACTTCAGCATTTCAGATGGCCGTTAGTCACGTGCCGTCACGTGACTAACAGTCCGTTAAAAATGGATTAACGTGTCTCATTTTTGAAACGTAAGGGATTAATCTGTCCAAAAAAAACATAACGAATTATTTTGTCCCAATAGAAAAACATAAAGGATTTTTTTGGGGTATTTAGCCAAAAGAATAATGTTGAAGGGTTAAATCAAGTTAAATAAAAACAATAGAAGCACTAAATAGCATAAAATATAAATATCCGAGGACCAATCTTTAATTTTGCCATTTTATCCTCATAAGACCAAAAAATGACAACTAGTTGAGGAACACTTGTCAGAAATTCGTTGCTTGGGATTGCTATTATAACAACAACAACAACTATTAATGCTTCAAATTGCTATTATAACAACAACTATTATCTTCACACTCTTTCATGTCATGATCTTTCACTATGTGTATTTTAAACGGAATCTGAGCATCCAACAACGGCTGCGCAATAGAGTTTGCTTTTGTTGTCGTAAAAATATGGAAACCGTTCTCGAGCTTCTGCTGTGACTCCTTGTCAGACTGCTTAGCAGCCATGGCAGTGGTATTTTCGTTATTACTAGTGGAGTTATGGGTAATTTGGAGTTTGATAGAACCCCAGTCAGCACCGTAAAGGACGGAGGTCGGACAAACGTGGAGGAGTATAACGGTGTCTCCAGGACGGAGGTAGCTATGAACAGCCCACCGAACTGTGTAAGCGCTCTCGTCGCTTAAGTCGACGGTGATGGCGATGCGATGTTGGGCACCGGCAGTTCGGGTGGCGTTGGTGGTCAACGGGACATGTGGCGATAAGGGTTGGATTCGAAGTGAAGCCAAGGATGGAACCGGAAAGTCCAGTTCCGATTGATTTTGTTGCTGCGGATTCATTAGAACTTCAAAGAGATGGTCTTGGGAAATCGAAGTTGACCTTTGGCGACGAAAATACAGAGACTAGAGAATTCAAATGTAATAATTTATAGAATAGGGACTAAAGTGGGAATGAAAAATATTACGGACTGATGGAATTTATCTGTACATATTAAGTTGTTTATACTTTATTGGGTTGGAACTAATTAATGATCAATCGATTTAAACTAGTGGTCCCAAGTCCTAAACTACTAATTCAGTTATTAAAACTTAAAAGATGTGTTGGTTTGAAATTGCTTGGACAACTAAAAACAGAAAGATGAAATAAGGCTAACTCTTGGTCAGATTGAAAAACAAGGGTTTAAAGCTGAAGTTGGCGATCAAAGATACAAGGTAATGGTTTTTGGTTTTTGTTAAAGATTCAATAGAACAGAAGAAGGGAAAGTATGAAAACTTTGAGAAATTGATAGATAACTTATGATTTATTTCATTGAGATCAAAGCTGAATTTATACAAGGTTTTGCAACTAAGTTAACCAATCAAAACAGAGCCTGTTATAAGCTTAAAACAGTTAGAAATACAAGTTATAGCTAGATCAGGATTAAACATAAAAGCAAACTTAACATGACTAAGTAAATAGCTATAATTGGTTACAAAAGAGGCAAGCTAGCTGCTGCAACCATCTTCAAATTGAGCTCCTTGCCGATTTCCCTTGCATGATGCTTTCCAAAATGAGTTGTTCTTCAAGATAGCAGCTCCAGAAATCCAAGCACATTGATGCATCAACAAGTTCAAGAGTTTGTAACTACCATAACTATCAACAAGATGCAATTATCCTTTTATACCAAAAAAAAATGCAATTACCTTTGCAGATTCATAGCTTCCATTATCCCATCCATCCATTTAATTGTTTATGTCTATCTATAAGAAAAAGATTATGTATTAGCATATATAGTTGTCGTATAGGTCTCTCCCTGCGCTCTTCGCTGCGCGGTTCTTATTTTTTTTTCCAAGGTTGCAAGGTATAAGTTAAAGATATGAAGATTCAAACTTAACAAAATAGCAAGATAAATAAAAGCAGATGCTATATAAATTGAACTTGTTAAATTGAACTCGTGTTGCCTTTAAAGATGATAAGCACAATAGCACACCCCTGCTAAGAGCTTACATAACATCATCCAAAATTTTCTCAGATATAATGAATGTCGATTCTTATACATGATTATCAGGTAAAATCATCCTGCAGCAGAAAAAGCAATAATAAAGTAGCCACTGCATGTTTTTGGTTACATGAAGAATATCATCAGTCTAGTGGTAGCTCCCCATAGTTGACAATTCTGCATGGCACCAAAAGGGTATTTGTCCAGCTTGTCTCTTGAGATTCTAGTTTGCGCACAACATCAATTACACCAACAACATGCCTATTGTCCAGCCATGGAGTCCGTAAAATTCAAAACCAAAACTATACATTAAATTAAGTTAGAACCGAAAAAATAACTTAACATATTGGTGTGAGTATAAATATTTAAGCTCTGCAAAAACAAAAGGGTGATTTAGATAGCATGACTAATTTGCCAAAACATATCAGTAGCAAACAATCACCATTGAGCTATAAGCAAAGTGTGCACATATAACATGGGAATCCAATTGAAAGCTCATATTAATAAGATGCCATTCCTATCACAAAGCAAAACCTGCCATTGTAGTTAACATATATACTTCTTAGGTTCTCCAAGATGACCATAAAAGCACAATTTCAGATAGATATAATGGATATTAAATTGGAATAGGGAAATAAGATACATAATCTACTAAAACAAACAAGGCTGCAGTAACTAGCTCACCTTTACAGTGCAAATGAAGAATTGGCTCCCATTCGTGTTTGGCCCTACATTTGCCATGCTTAGTAATCCATGTCCAACATGTTTCACTGAAGATAAGAATCTTAAAATATCAATACCACACTAATAACTCATTACAGATATCGCCTAACATAAAAAAGACACAATGGCAATATAAACTCCGGAAACTTTTGAAGAAAAAGATGCAAAGCTCATATTTTCGCATTACTACTGCACAACTTACAGGAAAAGCTATCATCTTCAAACTTGGATCCATAAATACTCTTTCCTCCAGTTCCTTGCAGCTAGAAAATGAACTAGGATTCATATGGGACTTAATCTCGATATCCCTCTATTTAAATTTAGCCAAATCTAAAGTTTAAGAGCCTTCAACGCAGGTTGAATGTAGCTAAAAATCCCATTTTTTTTTCAAATGCAGACAACTAAAACAATGTTGAAATTGTACTCATTGTTTACAAACATTTCGTGATTGTAAAAAGGTCATAAATATGCAGGTAAAATTGGCTACCACAACACCTAACCAAATCATATTTATTCAAACTTTATATATATAATGCTTACTATTAGCACCACCAAGGAGATTGACACAAATGACAAACTTTTCATGAAGATATGCAGTCCATTTTAGTACTGATTTGATGTTTCACTTTCCTAATCTGCAGTTTTCCAACTCAACTTTGCCCAATTGAACTTCTTCGGTGATCCACTTTTCTTTGATGCTCCAAACACTTCTGTTTGCAAAGTTGTGACAAGTATTAGCTATTACTCTTCATAGTTGCAAAGTTAACCACATACTTTTCATAAGGCGGCATTAGTCTTCATCTTCTCAAAGTTGTCTTCTTGGATCTCCATTGATGATCATTCAAGCTTCCATTGGTAACTTTCATGAGCTTCATCAACACATGGTTCACCACATCCATTGGACTATGGTCGAAATTCACCGTCTTGAGGTCTCCTTTTGGGCTTCAATCCAAATGTGCTCCAAATAGCTTCATTTTGCTCCATTTTAGACCATATTGCAGCTTTCTCTCTAAATAGACCTACAAGTGCAAAATGCCCATTTAGAGGATAAAATAGCGTTTAAAACACATCAAATACATGCAAAATAGATGCAAAATGCATGTAACATCTTGGTCTCGTCACCGATCTTATTCCAACTTCTGTGTCTTCTATTTGTAATGTGTGAAGAAGACAAATGTAAAGAATCAATGCATGTGTCATCTTGGTCTCATCACCAATCTTATTCCAACTATGAAGAGTAATAGCTAATACTTGTCACATGTGATTAACTTTCCAACCACTTTTCTTTGGTGCATAACTATTAGCTACCGTATAGTCCTTCCTAGTGACAAGTTTTGACTTGCCGTTTGCAAATAGTTATAATCTGATATCCTGCCAAGGTGTATACATGTTTATTTGCTTGTTATCTCTTATGTCAAGGACCCATTACACATGATAGATCTCTTACATATTGGGATGAGAAAGGAAATATGCTTAGTTTATATAGATTTCTCTTAATCAATTACTTAGTTTGCTTACTTACTTTCAATTATACTTTGATTATTCAGTGCTACCTAACTGCTTGCTTACTGTGACTGATTGGTTCCTTGTTGTTATCAACCTTCCTAGTAGGAAACGACCCTTACTTGCCATGTTTTACCCATTTAAGTAGCACCTGAGTTTGTGAGGAAAAATAAATATTAAATCCTGGTGAAACCTCATTTGTAACGACCACTTGAGGACCCATCAGGTTTTTGGCGCCGTCGACAGGGAAGAATATTGCTCTAACCAAGGAGCACTTCAGACAACAGTTCAACATCCTAAGCATTCTTTACCCTTTTCTCTTTTTCGATTCAAAGTTGCTGCATACTTTTCAATTGATTGAAACTTCACTTCAATCAACTAAAGCTACTCTTTTAGTTGATTGTAACTTGCTGTTATGCTTAGTTGTTTTCAATAGCCCCTAATTTGATCATTAGTGATTGAATTTGACTCAAGGAAGCAAGGAAAAGTTGCTGCACAACTTCAACACCCCCTACCCGAAGCCATTCACCTATTCCTTTCACTTATTTCTTCATTCAATTTGATCTAAACTCACTTGATCTTGTTTTGCTTTTGTTTTCTTTTGTTTTGGAGGAAGATGGATGCATGATCATACCCTCAACCTTCGATGGAAGAAGAGAAAGGGGAGGAATCAAGAGAGGCTATATTCAATAAAGATTCTCAACAAGCAAAGGAAGGGATCATGAACATTCAACAAGGTGATTCTGAAAGTCTTTGTGATTATTGTCAAAGATCCAAGTACAAATGTGAAGAATATCCCAATCATAACATCCCACAAAGCCAATTACTGAAGCATTTCTATGAAGGATTGAAATCTTCAGACAAAGCTCTTGTGAATGCTGCTTTTCCTAGTTCTATTTTTGATGAAGATGCTGGAGATGTGCTTGGATGGATAGGAGTTCTTATAAAAGGGCTATCCAAGAACAGAAATGAGAGAGAACAAGATCCACTATGCCAACAAGACCACATGAGTCGAAAATAACTCATGAAGGGCCGAAAGGAGATTAGTAGCATAAAGCAAAATCAAAATGAAATCTTGAAGGATTATTGGATGAGATTCAACAAACTATGTGATAATTATCCACTCCATGGCATAGCTAAAGGGGTTCTACTTCAATACTTCTATGAAAGGCTTATGCTCATTAGTAGAACCATTGTTGATGGTGCTTGTAAAGGATCCTTGCTTGACAAAACAGTGGATGAAGCTCGTAAGATACTAGATGCATTGACAAATGGAACTTATTCTTCAAAGGAAGAGAATGAATTTGAAGTTCCAACCATCAAAATGGAGGAAGAATTAAAGCCTAAATCCCCACCGAGTATTACTCAAGAGGCTTTCAACCTCCTAGTCATATCTCGAATTACAAAGATGGAGGATAGCATGATCGAAATCATCAAAGATCATATAAAGCTGCCCAAACACGTTGTGGGAGCCTTTTTGTGGGAATGTGAGAAAGGCCTGGTTTGGCTCACTATGGGCTCAAGCCTAGCCCAAATCTCCCCAGAAGAGGAGCTGGGTTTGCACAAGATGAGGCCTAAGATGCTGAGGCCCAAACAATCAGTGGCGCGGCAGGAAAAAATCAGGGAAACTCAGCCTTTGCGGGATGGAGCAATTGACGCGGCATGAAATGGGCAAAACTCAGTTTTAAAATCGCAGAATTGAGGAAGATGAAAAATGATGAACAAAGTAGCAGAAACCCAGATTTCTTTGAAATGGAATGAATCACAGCTCTTATTGATTTCAGAACATATGACAAACAAATTGAAAGTGGGATTTAGGGGAAAAGGAGGAAGAATACAATGAGAGCAATGGAATCAAAAACTCAAGCCATTGACTGTAGAGGAAAACACTAATTTGGAGAAGATGGTTCTTGCTTGTTGCTGGAAATCCTTGAAGGACTCTTGAAAATATGAATGTGGGGTGATTCTTGAGAGTAGCCAAGAAGCAAATGGCTGGAAATTTTGTAGCAGAAATTCTCTCTTTTCCTTAGTGCTTCCTTCCTCTTAGAGTTGTTAATTGATGCCATTTTTGACGGTGATGAGCCCCTTTTATAGTGTGCCTCTTTGCCCGGTCAGAAGCTTTGTCCGACCACCCTATTTGGCTTTTGCTTTTTGATTAATTCAGTGAATAGCCTCTGGGTTCAAGACAAGGAATCTTCCGATTTGAGGAAGAGAACAGTAGGCACCTTCTTGCGTTGAAATCGGTACCATATTTCACCGGGCTCATGTCGCCATCGCCGGTTTGCTTTTTACAGCAGATTAGCTGTCTCCTCTTAAAGTCAAAATGACTTGGCTTTTGATTCCACCCTCTGCAACCCGTTGATTTCCCCTTTGGTGTTAAGGAACAAATTCCAAGCATAGTTGCCCTCTCCAAAGAAATTAATCAAGGGAGATTCTTTCTCCTTTTGCCATCCATTCCACTCCCCCCAATTTGTTTTCCCGCCTGTGGGCTTGGACCACAGTTAGTGCCTGCAAAAAGGATTAGTTAGTGACAATCCTTTGCTATAAATAGGTAAATATGAAGAAGTTTGAGTTAATTAGGGTTCTTCCCTTAGATGCTTTTCTCTGCAGGAAAGTCTGACATGTTGCAGCAGGGAATAGGGTTGTGTGCCCTTTGTCTTCACGTTCTTGGCTTAGAGATGAAGTGGCAAGGCCTCCACCGTTTTGGGCCTTCTTGGGCTTGAGAGAAGAGCTTCAAAAGTGACAAGGCCCAACGTAGTGCACATGGCTTGGGCCCTTGTCACATATATGTGTGTGTGTGTGTGTCTATATATATATATAATATAGGAATTTGGTGGCAAGGCCCATGTGTATATATTATGAGCCTTTGCCCCAAAGAGAAACGCGTTAATAGCAAGGTCCATGTATATTATGAACCTTTGCCATAAGGAGAAATGCCTCTGTGTTATATATGTGTTTGAGGACTTTGTAATAGAGATGCCCCTGTGTTATATATGTGTTTGGGGACTTTGATATAGATGCATCTGTGTTATATATGTGTTTGAGGACTTTGTAATAAAGGTGCCCCTGTGTTATATATGTGTTGGGGGACTTTGATATAGATGCCTCTGTGTTATATATGTGTTTGAGGACTTTGTAATAAAGGTGCCCCTATATTATATATGTGTTTGGGGACTTGAATATAGGTGCCTCTGTGTTATATATGTGTTTGAGGACTTTGGAATAGAGATGCCCTTGTGTTATATATGTGTTTGGGGACTTTTGGTTATTGGGTAAAAGAGAGGTGGGCTTTTATATGGTACTTGTGACCCATTTACCCAATATTTGTGTATGTGTTTAGTTGGGCCAAAGAAAAATAGAGATGGATAAGAGATAGATTGGCCCAACCTTTGAGTGTGTGTGGAGAGGATTTGGTGGACTTGAGCCTTCCCGGTTTTGGCCCCTAACATTTAGCCCCCTTTGAGTGAGAGTTCCTTGTTGCAGCAGGAACTTGAATCTCAAATCCTCCATGGGCCAAAAATCGACCCGAACCGCCATGCCCTTTTGGTGGGGACGCAATTTTGAATTAGGCAGGTATCTACAGCACGTGATAGGCTGTATTGCACCCATTTGTTGTAGACTCCTCTTTTCAAAGGCCTATCGGCAGAGAGGTAACTTCGATTCTGCACTTTGAGCTCCAAATGTGATAGTCTGCTTCGAGCTTTGCTGCTAAGCTTTGTATTGGATTATTCCCTCGATTGTAAGTTGTTTTGTCGCAGGTGTCACGGTGCCCGATTTGCTATCACTCTGCTACAAGGGACATTCTGTTGCGGCAACATTCTGTTGTGGCAAGATTTTGCAGCAATGTCTTCCTGCTGTGATTGTTGTTGGTAAGATTTCTTGCCACTCATGTGTAGTGAATATTGCAAGACTTGCTTAAATCGTCTTCTTTGTTGATGAGTTGGAGTAGGTAATGATAGTTGTGGAAGACTTTCTTGGAATCGTCTCTTGGTTCTGTCGTAATGTGACAATGATGGCCAAAGATGTTTTGCCATCTTGGATTGTGGCAAATACAGATGTGAGGAAGAACAAAGATTGTTGACTCCCTTTGTTGATATGTTGATGTGAGTGCATCAGACGACCGAGATGGGCGAGGTCTGGTCTTGATGTCAGCTAAGTGTGTAAGATGACTCTATTATGTGTGAGCCAAATTGGATGTAAAGAGCTGTGCGAGGGCTGTGAAAGATGCCCCAATATCACCGAATTTCACCCATTAAAAGTGAAAAGGACTGCATAAGAAGCCTGCCTCCCGAAGGGTCTCCTTTCGAAAACAGCCCGCAATCACAGTAGAAGTAGAACCAGGAGATCTGCCAAGTGGAAACTGTCTCACCGTTGGTTCGAAAGTCAGGAGAGCCATTCCCGTTTGTGTGTGTGAAGTACCGCTGGGATGCTGTGTGTGATAAGCTAATGCCCCGGGGATTAAGGATTGCGCGAAGGACTGCCAATGTGGGAACTGCCTCGGCTACAATCGCAATGAGGGAGATAATCACATAAGGATTGTGCGAAAGACTGCCAAACGTGGGAACTGCCTCGGCTACAACCGCAATATGGAAGATTATCATGTAAGGATTGTGCGAAGGACTGCCAAATGTTGGAACCACCTCGGCTACATCCCCAATACGGAAAATAATCACATAAGGATTGTGCGAAGGACTGCCAAATGTTGGAACTGCCTCGGCTACAACCGCAATACGGAAGATAATCACATAAGGATTGTGCGAAGGACTGCCAAATGTGGGAACTGCCTCGGCTACAACCGCAATGTGAAAGATTATCACGTAAGGATTGTGCGAAGGACTGCCAAATGTGGGAACTGCCTCGGCAACAATCGCAATGAAGAAGAGGACCATGTGATGGGCTGTGATGAATGTGGTTGCCACGCCATGGTCGCTGAGTGATGAGAAGATAGCCATGTATAAATCCCTTTGACTGATTTGTCATGGCAGAAATTTGATGTTTGAATTCTTCTTAGCTTGGTAAATGATCTTCAAGATTGTGACTGCAGTATTTGCAAATTGTTGAAGCTTTAGACCATCAAGAAAAATTGCAACTGTGATTGGGCTTCATGATCTCACAATACCCACTAGCAAAGGCTTCTGTCATGATGTAAGGCCCACTCCAATTTGGAGCAAATTTGGAAGGTCGGGGCAAATTTCTTCTCACGTGATCATCCACCTTAAGCACCAGCTGTCCTGCCACAAAGGTTCTAGGATTGACCTTTCTGCCATAAGTCTTGGTCATGGATTCCTTATATCTCTGCATATTGGCCTTAGCCTGCTCTCTTATCTCATCCACAGCTTCCAACTCGACCAATCTCTACCCTCCACAAATGACAAATGAGCTGTCTAAGTCAGTGGAGGCCAGGATTCTTGCCGTTGGCTTGACAATCTCGACCGACAGGATAGCTTCGGCGCCATAAACTAAGGAGTAAGGAGAAAAGCCTGTAGAGGATCGGGGATGGATCCGATAGGCCCACAAAGCATTAAGCAAGTGGGTGGTCCAGCCTTTCTTGTATTCTTACACCATTTTGCTCAAAATGCCATTTCCTTGTGGGTAGTAGGCTGTCGACCTTCGGTGCTTGATCTCATAATCATCCAAGAGTTTGCCAACATACTGGTTCACAAATGGGGTGCCATTGTCGGTGATGATCATGTGGGGAACTCCGAATCTGCAAATGATTGACTCTTAATGAATCGGGTTACAGCAGGACCAGTCGCCTTTGTCAAAGCTTCTGCCTCAACCCACTTTGTGAAGTATTCTGTGGCCACAAGGATCCATATATTGCTATCAGATGCGGGGTGGATTGGACCAATCAAATCTAGCCCCCAAGTGTGGAAGGGCCAAGGAGTTCTCATATCTTGAAGTGTCGAGGGGTGAACAAAATCATTGCTCCATGGAATTGACATGTTGAGCACCTCTTCACATATTCATTGGACTCCTTTTTCATTTGAGGCCAATAATACCCGCATGATATCAGCTGTTGGTAAAGTTTCTTTCTGCCTTGATGTTCTCCACAATCACCAGAATGGATTTCTGCCATGACTTTGAGGGCTTCTTAAGTAGACAAACATCTCAGGGGTTCTCTAGTGAATCCCTTTCTGAAGAGAATGCCATTATCGACAAAGAATCTTGCTACAGATCTCCTAAGGGCATATGCCTTCTTCTCGTCCTGCGGCAGGACGTTATGAATCAAGAAATCCAGGATCGGTTGTCGCCAATCTCCTGCAGCATCTAAGGCAAGGCATTCTTTCTCGCCAAACATTGGGCTGCAGCTTTCACATTCCTGCTGCAGAGCGGATGCTTCCTTCTTCATGTCTGGCCAAAAATAGTCAAGTCGCTGTAATCTTCGATGGAGGCTAATTTCAGGAGTTATGCCATAAGACTTCTCCTGAGTCTCTTTAAGGATGAGCTCCGCCTCCTCTTTTTCGATACAGCGTGCAAGAATTCCTCCGGGCATCCGGCGATAAAGGTCTCCGTTGATCAGAGTGTAGTCTTTGAGCTCTTTTATTGATAGAAAATCATCAGATAGCAGGGCTTTGCTAATTGAACTCCTCCAATCTTCCTTCTCGGCTGTGGGCCCTTGCTTGGGCGAGTTTGTGACTGGGGAGACTCCCCTGACTACTTCGAATTGAGCAGAACCGCCAGGGAAAATGAGCTTTGACCCCAAGGTGGCTAGCGAGTCAGCATATCGATTCTCCCCTCTCTGCACATGAACGATCTCAAAAGTCTCAAACGACTTTTCTAGCTCTAGTGCCATGGCTCTGTAAGGCGCCAAAGAGGGCTCTTTGAGTGCGAATTCCCCATTTACTTGGCTAATTACCAAGTTGGAATCGCCTTTAACTCTCAAATGCTTGATTCATCTTTCTTTGGCAGCCAAGAGACCAATGAGATAAGCCTCATATTCAGCAACGTTATTCGAGCATGGAAAGTCAAGTTTGCAAGACAAAGTGATCGCTTGAGCCTTTTCATCTAATATTACAATGCCAGCACCTCCTCCTTCTGCCGTAGAGGACCCATCAAAGTATAAAGTGTGGAGCTGTACTGGTTCTGCAGTGGCAACTTGCTCTTCCATCCCTGGGATTTCTTCTGATATGGTGGATGAGTCTTCTCCTGGGAACTCGGCAAGAAGGTCTGCCACAGCTTGGCCTTTGATGGCAGAAGGATTGTGGCAGGAAATGGAGTACTGGGACAGTAGCAGCAGCCAGTTTGCCAGTCTTCCTGACAGAGATGGTTTTGCTAGTAGATAGCGGATTGGGTTGGACTTTGTCATCAAGTTTATCTCGTGAGCTAGGAAATAGTGCCTCAGCTTTTGGGAAACATAAATCAGCGGTAAGCACATCCTTTCGATCCTAGGATATTTCCTTTCAGATTCTTGCAATGCGCGACTGATATAATAGATTGGGCACTCTATTCCTTGCTCATCGACTTGAGCCAACAATCCGCCTATAGATGTGTCTGTCATGGCCAAATACAACCTCAGAGGCTTTCCTGCGGTAGGAGACTGCACTATCGGGAGACTCTTCAACTGTTTCTTCAAATGCACAAAAGCTTCTTCATGATTATGCTTCCATTCATATGGCTTCCCTCTCTTCAACAAAGGGGTGAAAACCGTGGTACTTGCCGCAAGACCTGGAATGAAACGCCTTATGTAAAATAGCCTGCCAAGAAAGCTTTTCAGCTCATTTACGTTGATAGGCCTCTTCATCTCGGCTATAGCGTCTATGCGGCTCTGATCCACATTGATTCCTCGCTTGTGAACAAGGAAGCCAAGAAACTTTCCTGCGGGGGACTCCAAAGGCACATTTTGGCAGGATTCATCTTGAGTTTGTAAGCACGGCCAGGGTTGAATACCCTTCTCAGAGCATCGAAATGCCCTTCCCTTGTCTTTGACTTGACCACGACATCATCGACATAATCTTCCAAGTCTTGATGCATCAAATCGTGGAAGATTGCGGTCATGGCACGTTAATAAGTGGCTCCGACGTTCTTGAGGCCAAAGGGCATCACCGTGTAATAGAAGTTGCCGATGGGTGTCCTGAATGTTGTCTTCTCAGCATCCTTTTGGGTCATCTTGATTTGATTGTAACCACTAAAACCGTCCATGATGGAGAACATGGCATGTCCTGCCGTGGAATCACTGAGGACATCCATGTTTGGCAGTGGAAAATCATCTTTGGGACACGCCTTATTCAAGTCTCTGAAGTCCACGCAGCATCTAATTTTGCCATTTTTCTTTATCACAGGAACTATGTTAGACAACCATGTTGGGTGCTGAATCGGCCTAATAAATCCTGGGACTAGGAGCTTTTCCACTTCTTCTTCTTTGATTTGCTCTTCTACTGCAGGATGGAAAACTTTAGCGTGCTGCTTGACTGGCTTAACATCAGGCCGAACATTCAATGAGTGGGCCACCATAGCAGGATCCAGGCCCGGCATGTCTTTGTAGTTCCACGCAAAGACATCTTCATATTCTTTCAAAAACTTGACAAGTTGGTCCTTCTCGGCAGGGCTTTGAGAAGAACTGATAGACACACAGTGCTGTGCGGCAGGAGCATCGCTGACATCTACAACCTCTAACGTCGACTGCCACGGATGGCTCTTTTGGAGCATCTCATGCCGCATACTCGGGACTCACAAGATTGCAGTCATTACAGCTACTGATGTTGGGATCTCCTTGAGGATCTTTAGGAGACCCCGTACACCTTCATAAGCGATAGACTACCTTCCCGTTAGGATAGACAGTCTTGCGACATTGTGGTGAAGATTGTGTCCTCTTCTTCTTCTTGCGATCAAGTGCAGCTCGGAGATCCCAGTCTGGATCGCCTTGAATGTCTTCCCATCTGGGTAAAGGAGTACCAGTTGGCTTAGTCACTCGGGCACCCTGGGCAGGTGCAAGCTCATCGAAGAAGGATGTTTCGGCATAGTGAGCTTCTGTTTCATAAAAGGGAGTGGCATTGGCCGAAATCTTGAAGACTTTACCATATAATCTGCCCTTCACGCACTGGTGGTAGGTGGAAGGGATGATCTGTTGCTTGTGCAGCCAAGGCCTTCCGAGTAGAATGTGATAGGAAGTTTCAGCATTGATGACGTGGAAGCAGGTGAGAGATTTCACAGGGCCCACTTGCAAATCCAGCAGGACATGACCCAAGGTCTCTTCAGTCGAATTACCAAAGCCAGCGATAGTCATAGTGGCTCTAGTTATTTTGTGTCTGGGTATTCCTGCTGCTGTAAGCATGTGGATGGATACGAGATTCAATGAAGATCCCATGTCCACTAAGGCCCTTCTGACTTCCACATTGTTGATTATAGCAGTGACATATAAAGGGCGCCGATGATCATGTTGTTGCACCTCTATATCCTCATCGGTGAATGTGATGGCATTGGTAGCCTCCAACACAGTCCTGCTGGCCTGAGCTGCGGCGGTGAAACATACATCACTTTCAGATTGGGCAGCGATAGTGACCAGAGCTTCGGTGGCTGTCCTTCTTGCTTCTGGATTCAACCCCAAATGGTTGAACAGATTCTTGAAACGGTGGCTCTTCTGCAAGGTTCGGATGGTATTCTCTTTTGTGGTGGACGACTCCGGCGCCTCTTCCGGAATTTCTGGGCCGCTATGGATAACGACTGCCACAGCCCCCTGTGCTTGGTGACGGGGCAAAGGGTCATCGTTAATCCTTTGGGCTCTCTCCGGCACCTCCAGAGTTTCATCGGCGATCTTTCTGTGGATGATCTTTCTCAATGACTGACAATATAGAGTGGGATGGTGGACGCATCGATGGAGTCGACAGTACCGCGGGTCTTGCTTGTCCTGCTCAGTTGGCTCTTTGCTCACAGGATTCTGCCGCAGGATACCATCGGCCAACCACTGGTCCACAAGTGTGTCAACTTCTGCCGCAGTAAATGGGACTGGCGGCACTTCTTCTCTTGGCCTTTTCTGATTAGGCCTATTTTTGTTGGTTCCTGCCGCAACAAGGGTCTGGTGTTGATCGAGCCAAAAACAACCCTATTTTTATGGCTATTTTACTATGTTTTTGGATCTATTTATGCTTAAATATATGTTATTTTGTTAATATTTGTGATTTGAGTCTTTATAAGATGTGAAATTGATAACTTGATAATTTTCACTACTGTTGGAGCTATGGAATTAAAATCTCAGTTAATGACTCCTATATTCAAGGAAATATCCAAAATCCCGTAGATTCTAGTCCTAACAGGATTAGGATTCAGCGCAGTCTCGGTAGAAAAATCATAACTTTCTGCTCAGACCTCCGTTTTAGGCTCATGAGTACTCATTGGAAAGCTAACGCCGAGATCTACAACTTTCCTTTGAAGTCCAAGACCCAATTCTGCCATCTTCAAGCCCAAAAATGACGTCGAAGTCCCTGCACGAATTCAGCAAAATTTCAGGATCGTATTTTGACTTGGATTCTACTCTAGGAAGACTTTTAATCTAACTAAGAGTCTAAGTTAGACCCAAAAACGTCCTAGACTCCTTTCTTACTTAGACTTGGAGTCTTGGGGCTTATTTCCACTATAAATAGCCACCTTAGGTCTAGGTTTTTGATGTATGTAGATCTAGAAATTGTATTTTGAAGAATTGTTGAAGATTTGGAGGAAAAAAGCCAATGTAGAATTTAATTGATCTCTTGACTTATATCATGGTGAGATTTTGTGCTTTTATATGAAATTTGTTAGGGTATTTCTTAATTCTCTATTTTAATTCTATGTTGCTTGTTTTGATGGATTGGAGTCGACACTATCTTGATAAATTAAGTCAACATTAGCTAAATTGAGTCTAGAACTAATACTTCAGATTTAAATGTTTGTAGCAATTGGAGGAGAACTAATACTTCCTTCCAAGAGATTTAGGAATCAATGGGTAAATTATTGCTTGTTGTGCTTGTTCATAAATTACTAGTTCTTAATGCTTTGTTCTTAACAAATCTCTAAGCCTTAATAAGGAAATTGGTTGTTATGATTAAAAGGGATAAATTAAGCTGGAAAAGAGACCTTTTATCTAATTTGGTAATTTCGGATTTAATTCCAAACAAGCTATCCAATGTTTTCATAATTGTTAGATATCAAGGATCCATGTTATTTTTGTCAAGAGGGATATTAATTCTATGTTGGAGGGTTTTCTTAATTATTTTCTCAATTTATTCACTGCTTTCTGATTAATTGTTTTCTTTAATTTTCTTGATTGCTTTCTTAGATAATTTTAATTGTTAGTTTGATTTGATTTAATTCTACTTTCAAAATCCTTTTTATTTTGTTTGTTTGCTTAAAGAAAAAGAATAATATCCTATCTCTCTGTGAATTCGACCCCTACTTGCCCTAGCTATTTTTAGTTAGTAATTGTTGGGATTATTTTGTGATTTGCTAACGACCGATCACAATTTTGGCGCCGTTGCCGGGGAGATTGTGTATTATTTTTTTCTTTTTCTTTTTGATTTGCACTTGATCATCTTTGTTTTGTAGGAAAAATCCAATGGAGCAATCACGTTCCCTAGGAGAATTGAATTTCACGCGTGAGATGAAACCCCTCTGCATTGATTATCCTGACATGGATATGTCCTACCAATTGAAGCCAGGAATGATCCGTTTGCTGCCTGTTTTCCATGGAGAAGAGCATGAAAGTCCACATGAACATTTGCGAGCCTTCTACACCAAGTGTGCCTTGATCACTAGAATGCCTAAAGAACAAGTGAAGCTGCGAACTTTTCCATCCACCTTGGAAGGAAAAGCAAGAGAATGGTTCTGGGGCCTACCACCGAAATCTATCACCTCATGGAATGGACTACAAGAAGCATTCTTGGAAAGATATTTTCCAAACTCAAGAATTTCTGAAGTTAGAAAGAAGATCGCTGCTAGTTGCCAATCACAAGACGAAAAGTGGTATCAATATTGGGAGAGATACAATAGACTATGTGAGAGTTGCCCATATCATGGCTTAAGTGAAGGATTTTTAATCCAAAACTTCTATGATGGGTTATTTCAATCAGATAAAACCAATATTGATACTACCAGAGGAGGCGATTTGAGATTCAAAACTCCTGAAGAGGCAAGGAAGCTATTAAACAAGATAGCAGACAATATCTACCAATTCAGCATGATGGATGAACACTCAACAACCCGATCATCAGAGAAGGAATCTCTTGCCAAGATGGAAGAAAGAATGAAGCATTTAGATACTGTGGTTTCATCTTTGGCAAATCAACAAGAAACCGTTACCAAAATGCTTGCACAAATCCTGAAGATGCAAGTAGAGCATCAACATTCACCTCAATTCATTCAAGCACCTTCCAAATTCACACAAGGGTACGAAGTCAATTCAATTGGAGAAAAACAACAGTGTTATGCTCAAGAGATGGAGTCACTTGTTGCGCCGATCTCACCTTCAATACCACCCTCAGCACCTGTTTTCCCTGCGATGCCATCACCTGCTGCTGTATCCGACGAGCCAGTGCCAAAAGAAGAGGAGATTTCAGCCAAAAGAAAGAAGGAGCAGCTTACTTCATCACCAAAAACTTCTCGACCTCGACTAAGATCTGGATGGCTGAAAGAGATGGAGGCCATTTGTGATCCACCACCGTTTCCTCAAAGGTTTGTGCCGAAAAGAACGACATGCAGTGAAGAAAGTCAAATCCATCCATTACAGAAGGAGAAGGTAAACATTCCTTTAATTGTTGCTATCAAAGAAGTTCCCAAAGAACGATGGAAGCATGTTGACTTGGTAGAGACTACACAAAGACATCAAGAGCCAGAGATTGAAGCGACACTGTCATGGGAAAAACCTATCCATTCTGAAACAAACTCCTTTCAATTTCTCTTCAATGATGACCATGATGAGCCATGCAACGTCTACATTCCTGCTTTACCAAAGGAAGTCCCCAAGATTGAGCAAGAAGAACCAGAGGTACCGAAAGAAGATATCAAGATGGACATCCCTACACCTTCTCCTCCAAGATTTACTGAAAACAAGGAAGAAGAGCCACCAGATGATGAGCAACTCGGACATCTCGAGCCAAAAGACACAAGTGTGAAAGATTTTGTTGACAACCAGCTTTTGGAACATGAAGATCAAGATTTCTTGGGAATCAACAAACTTCTTGAGTCTGAATGCTTTGAAGAGATCAAACACGCGGAATGGATATCTATGGATAAATTCTTTCTGAAGGACAAGATGATTTGCCAAGACGAGGACACTTTCCAAAGGCACGAAGGGAGTTATGCCAATCAAGAATGTCGAAAGCACCCATTGCATCAACCAATCACGGCAACAAAAATGGCATTGTCATACCTAGCCATTCATGGAGTCGCCCTCAGCAAAATTGGTGATTTCTTTCCTTATTTCTTCTTTTATCTTTCATATTTTTATGCTCCTATTTTTCCAATCTCACCATATTTGCTTTATGCTTTGAAGTGGTGTGATCCACCCTAACAAGGATTGAAGAAAGGGAAAGTTGAGCTAATGACTTTAAACAAGCGCTTATTGGGAGGCAACCTAATATTTTTACTAACCCTTAATTTTTGTTTCTTTTATTTTTCTTTCTCTTTTTAGGATTTCATATCAAGGAATAGGAAGGCCATCAAAGCAATCGAATGGAGAGCAATTGGAGCTTACGAATGGAGCTTATGCTGGAAAATAGAGAAGCTTTCTTTAACTCTATCTCCATTTACTTTTTCTTGTTTTGCTTTGCTTTGCTTTGATTGAATATTGCTTCTATTGCTTCCTTGATATGAATTAGTTGTTTGTTTTTGTTTTTGATCATGCATTTTATTTTATTTTTTATCACTCTTAAGATGATCACACTTTTCACACACATGAGTATTCATACATTGAGGACAATGTGAATTTTAAGGTGGGGGGGGGGGGGGGTGAATACTTGATAGGGTTTTTACTTGAATAATTGAGTCATATGATAGTCCTTGTTTGCATGAGAACCTAGGATAGAATTTGATTGTTTTTGATTGATCTTATTTCCCCAATTTTTGATAAAATTTTCGAAAAAATTGATTTTTGAAGATAAAATTTCGAATTTTCATGCATACTTTGATTAATTGATTTGATTATGATTGATGAGTGCTTAGAATTCTAATAATGTTTTATTTATTGATTGAGTTATAGCATGTTGTTTGATTTCTTAGAATTAGGTATAATTGAAGTTTGTGATATGATCTTATTTATTAATTGCTTCTATGATTATCCATTTCTAGAACTTGTGTTCAATCTTGATTGAAGTTATGATTGAGAAAGTATGTTATTGATATATGTCAAGAATAAGTGTGGGGGACTACTTATAAAGAGGGTAATTAAAATTTTGTTTTCATAAAAAGAAGTGCTTTCATGACAAGAGGAGAAGAGGTATTTTTGTACTTAAAAAAAAATCCATTGTTGTCACTCTTTTCTTTAACAAAAGGAGTTAGTAACCCTTGGAAAGAGGATAAGAGGCATGGAATTGCGGAAATATTGTCCCTCTAAAAAATAAAAGGAGTCCTTCTAGAGTGCTAGTAGCCTCAAAAAAAGGAGTTAGTAACCCCTAAATCATGAACACTTCAGAGGTTAGTAACCTCAATTTTCTAAAAACAATTACCCTTGAAAATCTATTATAACCCACAATGACCCTTGATTTGTATTTATGACATTGCAATCTTTTGAGTAATGGAGAAAAAGAGGAAAACATGAGCCTATAGTGAGAAATAGTTATAGAAAGTGAAGAATGGTAAGTGATTAAAGCTACTTTGATTATGGCTACTTAAGAATGATGATGCTTGTTGTTTCTTGATCTTTGGATTGAGTATTGTTATTATTATTTGTCATTTTGATTTCATGATTGAATTGATTCTTTGATATATGTATGAATTCAAATTGATATTTTAGAAAAAATTGGTTTTCATTAACTTACACATTGATTTGCTAAGGGACTAGCAAAGTTCAAGTGTGGGGGAAAATATGATCGAGCCAAAAACAACCCTATTTTTATCCTAGGTTCTCATGCAAACAAGGACTATCATATGACTCAATTATTCAAGTAAAAACCCTATCAGGTGTCCCTGGGAAACAGGTAGCTTTACGGATTGAGCTGTTTTTCTTGCCGCAACGAGGAGCCTTGCAAACTGGCCTATGCCCAAGTTCTCCAGCACGGCGCGAAAATCTGGCAGCATGTCGTGGATGCAAATTTCCACTAGCATGGATTCTGGATTTTCTTCATAGCAATCAAGAGAGAGGTCTCGGAACCTCTTTACAAAATCAACGAGGCCTTCGGATGACCTTTGGTTGGTATTTTGAAGTTGAAAAAGAGTGATCCTCTCTTCACTTTGAAAGTATTTTCTGCAAAACTTCTCTGCCATCTCTTCCCATGAGTTGATGGATCCGGAACTCAAGGTAGTATACCAAGTATAAGCACGCCTAGTGAGAGACTTAGAGAACTCTCGGAGGCAAAGCTCTGGGTTCATGGAATGAGGACCCATCGCGTCCAGAAACTTGCCGACATGCTCTACGACGTTACCTTTCCTACCATCATACTGTGGGAAGGTGGGAGCTTCATAGTTTGGTGGGTACGGCTTGTCCACCAAGTGTTTCGGGTAAGGTGGATCCTTCATGAAGATGAAAAGAATGACGTGAGAGTTTGGCCCTTTCCCTCTCCAGCAGGGTGGTGAGATCAGAAAGAGTAGCAAAGCCCTGGGAAGGCTCATTTTGCTGCTGCGTTTCTGTGGTGTGCCTCGGCGGGCCATCATCACCACAAGGTGGAGTAGGGCGTCTGCTTCCATCATGGGACTGGCCCCCATTGGTGGCTCGAGACCTGGTCTCCCGAATGGCCTCTAGCAGCTCGAGTTGGCTTTGATAGATGCCACGGGCTAGTTCGACCATGACTTCAGCGGGTTTTGGTGGATCTTGCTCTTGTGCAGCTGAGTTCTCCAGCTGCTGTTTGGAGGATTCTTCCTGCTCCCCATGCATGTCGTAGATGTCAGCAGGAGGATTCTAGTGATTTTGTTGTCGGACAGCTCTTGGTCGCGCCATCTCACTTGAATTTCCGACTTCCAAAAGGCTCCCCAGTGGAGTCGCCAGAAAATGTGGGAGCCGTTTTGTGGGAATGTGAGAAAGGCCTGGTTTGACTCACTATGGGCTCAATCCTAGCCCAAATCTCCCCAGAAGAGGAGCTGGGTTTGCGCAAGATGAGGCCCAAGATGCTGAGGCCCAAACAATCAGTGGCGCGGCAGGAAAAAATTAGGGAAACTCAGCCTTTGCGGGATGGAGCAATTGACGCGGCAGGAAATGGGCAAAACTCAGTTTTAAAATCGCAGAACTGAGGAAGATGAAAAAGATGAACAAAGTAGCAGAAACCCAGATTTCTTTGAAATGGAATGAATCACAGCTCTTTATTGATTTCAGAACATATGACAAACAAATTGAAAGTGGGATTTGGGGGAAAAGGAGGAAGAATACAATGAGAGCAATGGAATCAAAAACTCAAGCCATTGACAGTAGAGGAAAACACTAATTTGGAGAAGATGGTTCTTGCTTGTTGCTGGAAATCCTTGAAGAACTCATGAAAATATGAATGTGGGGTGATTCTTGAGAGTAGCCAAGAAGCAAATGGCTGGAAATTTTGTAGCAGAAATTCTCTCTTTTCCTTAGTGCTTCCTTCCTCTTAGAGTTGTTAGTTGATGCCATTTTTTACGGTGATGAGCCCCTTTTATAGTGTGCCTCTTTGCCCGGCCAGAAGCTTTGTCCGGCCACCCTATTTGGCTCTTGCTTTTTGATTAATTCAGTGAATAGCCTCTGGGTTCAAGACAAGGAATATTCTGATTTGAGGAAGAGAACAGTAGGCACCTTCTTGCATTGAAATCTGTACCATATTTCACCTGGCTCATGTCGCTTTCGCCGGTTTGCTTTTTACAACAAACTAGATGTCTCCTCTTAAAGTCAAAATGACTTGGCTTTTGATTCCACCCTCTGCAACCCGTTGATTTCCCCTTTGGTGTTAAGGAACAACTTCCAAGCATAGTTGCCCTCTCCAAAGAAATTAATCAAGGGAGATTCTTTCTCCTTTTGCCATCCATTCCACTCCCCCCAATTTGTTTTCCCGCCTGTGGGCTTGGACCACAGTTAGTGCCTGCAAAAAGGATTAGTTAGTGATAATCCTTTGCTATAAATAGGTAAATATGAAGAAGTTTGAGTTAATTAGGGTTCTTCCCTTAGATGCTTTCCTCTGCAGGAAAGTCTGACATGTTGCAGCAGGGAATAAGGTTGTGTGCCCTTTGTCTTCACGTTCTTGGCTTAGAGATGAAGTGGCAAGGCCTCCATTAGAAGGAAGAAGCAGAAACCCGAAAACAATGGAAGGGCTCCCACAACTGAATTAGAAGGATTGGATGGTGTTCTTGGAGACAGCCAAGATACAGGGGAATAATTGGTATGGAGTAGCAATGATGGCCAGAAATCGTGATGGAGAGACAAGAGTACTCTGCAGAATCATAGAAGTAACAAAGAAATATGTTGTCAGGCTTACTTTGGCAAGAATGACACTTAAAAGATTAGTGGAAGCTGAGGCTAAGAAGATCTGGTGCAGAGATAATGGGCAGAACTGGAAAGCAACAGTGGGCGATAAAACAATTGTTCCATGGCAACAACAACCTTTAGTGGCCGACATTGGTATTTTGTTAAAATCTTTTCAGCAGAATAATTTTTCAAGGGAGGGCATCCACTAGCTGGCGAAACAAGAAAGATGGCAACGGCCGCAGCAAGATCACGAAAAGAAAGTAGGTAGAACTAAATCAAAATTATGGAAAAGGTATGTCCTTAATGATATGGACAGAGGAAATACATTTAAGTTACAGCTATTTCCAGCTTATATGATTTGATTAATACCTTGATAAATATAAGGCCCCTTCCCCCCTACGTTCCTTCTGTATTCTGCCCCATATGTCCCTCAAAAAGTCGTTCATGTCTCCGTCTTCAAACATCAAAAATTCGAACCATTACTCACTCAAATGGTGTTAATTTTCGGCCCTGGCCCTTTCACTTTTTTAGGCCCTTTTCTTGAATGGTTTCACTCGCTCAAATCCTGGCATTTTCCAACATTTTGTTTTGTTCCACGTTGCAGAAGAAAAGTACAATAATTGGTTGCAAGACAAGATTTCTAATCTGTCTGCACTTGTGTGCAATTTTATTGTTGCAATCCAAATAACTTTGATCGATATTGACTTTACCTAAGCACTAACATTTCATGATCTTATATCACATTCATAATCTTGCACTGAGTATTACAACAGTGACATTTTGAAGATGATTTCTCACAATAGTTAACGAAATTATGTATTGATCAACATCATCATAAATAAGTTGAATAATGAAACATCGGTACCAAAAAAAAAGCTGAACAATGAAATGGGTAAATGAAGTAGGGAATTTATGTTTGATTTTTTGATGGTTTTAATCCGAATGATATTGTTAATACAAAGTTATAATGTATGATTCAATAACAAAGAAAAAAAACTTAATTTCCATTAAATCTAAGTGTCCGACACAACTTTACTCTGGATTAAACTTACTAGTTTATAATACTTTGTATCAAATAAAAAAATATTGAAAAGACTATACACCATAGTAATAAGTAATAACATAAATTATTATTTATTAGTAGAAGTTAGTTAGGAGGATAGTGATTGCTAACTTGTCGGATACATGAGTTTTTTTGGAAGTTTATAATGCGTTTTTAATACTTAGGTGGCTGACCATATATGTGCTTCCAGAGGATATATATGATCCAGGTATATATACTAACTGGTTGGCCAAGTCAATTAATATTTTTCCTATGATTCTTCACCTAATAAAGCCTTTCTTTTTTCTCCCTTTCACATGTCTATCCAAAAACGTAGAAAAGCTTGTAAAGTACTCCCTCAGTCTCTATTTAGATGTCCATTCTTAGTCAATAAATATTAAATTTTGACTATTGTTTAAAAAAATATGTAAAATTTAATTTTTAAAAATATGTGTTGAAAAATTTGTAATTCAAAGTTTATAAGTGTTATTTTTAAATATTATTTTGCTTAATATATTTTTTATAAATAATGGTCAAAATTTAGTGTTTGTTGACTAAGAGTGGACATCTAATTGGGAACGGAGGGAGTAAATTGTAAACAAAATAAATAACAAAGTTTTTTTTTTCTTTTTTGACAACAAAAAAAATAAATAACAAAGTTAATTACTAGAAATATATTAGCTAGATACTCCCTCCGTCCCATATTATCTGTCCCTTTTGGGTCAAAGTTTCCTAACTTTGACCTTTAATTATAAAAAAATTATATGAAAATAAATTTTAAAAAATTATGTTTTGATTAAGTTAAGTCTTAAACTTTTCAAAACATATTTTTTGAAAATTTGATTGTATATATAATTTTTGTAATTAAAGGTCAACTGTATGATTGGTTTGACCCAAAAGGGACAGATAATATGAGACGGAAGGAGTACATTATAAGGGTTATGCAACATTCTTATTATAGTTTATGAATTATTAAACTTATTTTAAGAAACACAATGATAGAAATTATTACAATCTTATATCTCTTTATATACTCAAAGTCTTAAACAATGTAATGAAAAATCACAAATACAAGTATTAATTATAAAGGCAATACACTAATCAAGCCCACATAAAAAAAGTTGCGTAAAAAATTATCTTTTAATAATTCGTGTTTTTCATGTAAAAATATTTGTGTACATACAAAAGTGTCTCAATTTGAAAAATTAGTATCCAAAAAAAATTATTATTGAAAAAGAATTTTACTGGGCTTGGGTTGGGCCTAACAGAAGAGGCTCAGTAAGATGTCAAAAACAACTTGTGCCAAAAAAAAAATTCAAAAACAACCAAAGAAAAAATTTTAAAAAAAAAAAAAATCAGAAAACTGGTTGGCGTATCAATATCATGTTAATTAGTGGCGCAAATCGCAATTAGCAGCAGCACCCGTGTCAGCTCAGCAGCAGTTGTCATTTTTCTGCTGAAGAGTGTTATTTTTATTAGAGTTGATTTGCGAGTTGTCTGTTTTTTCGTCGCCAAAGGTTAACAGATTCTTCAATTTACCGAGACATCTCTTGAAAGTTATGATGAATCCAGAGCAACAGAATCAATCGGAATTGGACCTTCCGGTTCCATCCTTAGCTTCACTTCGAATCCAACCCTCATCGCCACATGTACCGTTGACCACCAACGCCACCCCAACTGCCGGTGTCCAGCGTCGCATCGCCATCGCCGTCGACTTAAGCGACGAGAGCGCTTACGCAGTCCGATGGGCGGTTCATAACTACCTCCGTCCTGGAGACGCCGTTATACTCCTCCATGTTCGTCCGACTTCCGTCCTTTACGGCGCTGACTGGGGTTCTATCAAACTCCAAATCACCCCTAGCTCCACTACTAATAACGAAAATGCCACTGCCATGGCTGCTGAGCAGTCCGACGAGGAGTCGCAGCAGAAGCTCGAGAATGATTTTGACATTTTTACTACAACAAAAGCAAACTCTCTTGCCCAACCATTGTTGGATGCTCAAATTCCTTTTAAAATACACATAGTGAAAGATCATGACATGAAAGAGAGGTTGTGTCTGGAAGTGGAGAGGCTAGGACTGAGCGCGGTGATCATGGGGAGCAGAGGATTTGGTGCCTCGAGAAGGGGTATTAAAGGAAGGCTTGGGAGTGTGAGTGATTATTGCGTGCACCACTGCATTTGTCCAGTGGTGGTTGTTCGGTTCCCGGATGATGAGGAGCCCGAAAAGGGAAGAGCTGAAAAAGTGACAAAAAAGAAGATGGTCGCAGAAGAGGTTGAGCTGCAGCCGGTACCGGAAGAGGAACCTGAGTTCCATGATGCAGAGGAGGAGCACAAAGGTTTGGGTTTTTCCCTCAAATTCGATGTAATTAACTGTATTAGTTGGATTTCCTAATAACATTTTATGGTGATTTCTGCACTTAATGGCTTTCTCACATGTGCAAATGCTGTTAAAACTTAAAATCGTATAGAAACGGAACTGAGAAATGGCGGTAGCTTTGGGAAGTAAGAAGTAGCAGCACAAATTAAGTTATTTTTGTGATGGTAGTAGACAAGAAAGCATTGATTCAAGGGATTAGCCCCGGTCCTTTAGTAGTAGACAAGAAAGCATAGATATAAACCTTGAGAGTTGTAAATGAACATGATTGCTTGCTTGTGTCTTGATGAAATGCCCTCCCTAGGTGAGTTGTGGGTTATTTCTATAGACCAATTTCATCCCATCCTACCCATCATCCTATGCGCCAAACACACCCTAAAGGTTTGAATTTGGTGAATGTACATCATTCTTTAGTGTTGCATTTGTGTTTAGAGATGCACATATGTAAGGACATCTTTCTAATTGATAGGCGTGTTACTATTAAATTACGTCTCTCATTGGTTCATATTTCTTGGTAGCAGTTGCTTGATATGTCTCAGAGCAGTGACAAGTGACTACTAATCCAGTTAATTCAGGTGATGCTCTGTTAGAGACTGTTTAGTGATTTCTTTCTCTTTACTCTCTTGTATTGCTTTTCTATAGAAGTAGAAATGTAAATTTTGCTTGTGGCTCTGATTGTAAAACACTCATGTAGTTTTTAATGCATTATTTGCAGTTTTCAGATCTTTAGTTTTACATTTTGCTTTATCCTATTATGCAACCTTTTGCAGTATTCTCCTCTGCAAATCGTGTAC
This sequence comes from Corchorus olitorius, assembly GCA_001974825.2. NCBI lineage: Eukaryota > Viridiplantae > Streptophyta > Magnoliopsida > Malvales > Malvaceae > Corchorus > Corchorus olitorius. The sequence continues at coordinate 34,620 of AWUE01015033.1, read as the reverse complement.
TTTTTGTTTTGATCTAACAGACATGGATGATTGTCTTGATTACTCACATGCCACTGCCCTAATGTTGCAGCAAAGGGATGAAATGGAATTCAAGAATGTGAAGACTCTGCGATGGAAAAGAAGCTTTGAGAATGTTGTCTGGTGATGGATTTGGATTTGGATGCTTTTGTATAGATGTTGATAGTAATAGGCCTCTTGGTTATTTTTAGTTCACTCTCCTGTTGATTGCTCAGGTTTCACAAATCGACTGTTGATGTAATGCCTGTGTATATGATGCTAAGTACATACAGTAGTGCTGAATTTCTTTGTGACTTGTTACTCCTACAAGCCTTTTTAACTGAATACCAAAATTTTAGTACTTCTATTACTCAAAAGATTTTATTATTGTATTTCTTTCGAAGCTTGCCATAAGGGTCATATGTCTGAATGGGGCGATTTTAACTCAGAATTTGGCATTTAAATAACATAGTTTTGGAATCACAAGTAACATTGTAGATTGAATGACCATCTCTAATCCAATGGGTTTGAGGCAATGGTTCCATGGCTAACCAATAACCAGACTTTAGGCTTCAGTTAGCTACATTATTATGTTTCTTTACTTAGCTTCGCTAGAAATTAATTACATTACGTATCGGATGGTGCATAGTATTGCCTGAAATAGCACAACATGCAAAAAAGCCAGCTTCTTCGTTATCTTGGCTCTCAATCTCTTGTTAGGCCAGACATGATCATGATCTTTCTTGCGTCTCTTCATCCGTTCTGTTTCAACCCTTTATTTTTCTTCATGCTTGTGCCATTTCCTATTGCTCTTGCCATTCCTATTGTTCTTTGAAGACTATACTTTTGAGATACTTGAAACCCCAATTTGCCTTTCTTGACGCATTTTTTGGCCAGCAATCATTGCATTGCCACCTCCAACAGGTAATCAAAATTCAAACAGTAAGGACGCCATTCAGAAACCAATTTCATACTTTCTTAGGGGAAACTTCCGCTAGTTATTAATGACTACTGAGTTAATTATTTGGACCTCCACAAGCTTCTACTGGAGCACAATAATTGGAAGGCAAATTGAAGCAACTTGATAATGCCCATTCATTCATTGAAGCATTTCAATTTAGAGGAGGCCAAATAAAAAAAGAACCAAAGACTTCAATCGTTCTTCAATTTTGCTACTCTTTTTATTTTCCAACGAGAAAAGACACCATTTATGAACAATAAACATCCAAGACCAATACAACATAACCAACTTCTCACACCTGAGGAAAAAACTAAGCAGCTTAAAAGTTAAAACCCAGAGGAATACAGAAAAGTCCATTTTTTGCAAATCCACTGTTTGCCTGGTCACATCAAATATCTCGAGTGACAGATTATTGCAGAATGAATGAGCAGCGTAACTCAAAACTGAAGAGCACAACAACTAGATGGAATAAAGCAAGACACTGATTTCACAGAGGCCCCAGATTTCCCTCACTTCGGGTCCTTCGCATTGAAAGCTCCGATTTGAGGTTCAGAATTTTGCTACCAAGATCGATCAAGTTTCGCTGATTGCTTGTAGCTTTGGTTCCACTAGGAGGCAGGCGCACATTCCTGCCTCTGGAATGTCGTGGGGAAGCTGTGGCTCTATGGGCATGAGTTGATGAAGAGGATGGCCGGTGGGTAGCACTGCCATGATTACTCTTCCTTGTAGCTTTGTTTTCTGATCTAAGGCCACGATCTGCACTGATGCCTAGCCGAACTGATCGTTCTGCAGCATCCTTCAGTGTGCTGACTTTAATAGCCTGCCGGTTATAGTAAACCAAATGTGGGAGAAGGCCTTGCAAATATTTCTTAAGATGTTCATCTCCAACATTCTTCTGAGCTGGGTTACCTTCCAAGCTGATTGCTTGCAAGGAATTATAGTTTGCCGCAAGTTGGCCAAGACATTTGGCAGTCGAGATTTTGTTGAAACGCAGATCCAACACAGTCAACTTTAAGAGGCGATGAAGACCCTCTACCTCGCTTATCTTGTTTCCAGCCAAGTATAACTCTTTAAGAGAGGAACAAGAAGCCAAACCTACAGCAAATCAAGTGAAGGAAATTAAATTAGAGGATTAAAATATTGGCAGGTAAAGAGTAGAAGGGAACTAGGACAGCTATTCTCTTGATCGTGTTACATACCATGACCGATTCTAACTATGCGATTGTAGCTCAGGTCAAGCACACGAAGTCGAGTAAGTTCACGTAACCCCTCAATGGTGGATATATTATTCTTTGAAAGATTCAACATGTGAAGTCCTCGAGGAAGAGCACCAGCGGCAATCCTTGCTGCAGCACAAACAGATAATTAGAAAGCAGGTCTATACAAAAGAACATTCTGTAAACATCAAGTCATAAAACTTTAAAGCATGAAAATTAAAATTTTTGCAGTTGAAAATACCCACATATTGCATTTCCTGACAGATTAAGCACCTTCAAGCTGACAAAAGCACTGAGAAATGGTATAACAGCCAAACCATGATTTGCCAGCTGAGCTGTGGTTGCGGAGGCACTCAAAGAAGATATATATCTCTTTGCAGCTTCCATGCCAGGAGTTACCTTAGTATCTACCTTTGTAGCAGTCAAAGCGTTTGAGACAATAGGTTCTTCCTTAACATGATCGTTGGGATGGGATAATTCACATGTTTCTTCCAATGGGCTGCAGTGTTGAAGGTCATTAACCCAATCCTCAATTCGCTTAATCATAAAATCCTTGCCAATCACTTCATTCCAATCTGGAACTAGCAAATCTTCTTGCAAGATTTTCACTGAGTTTACCTCGTCTGAAACTGGAACTATCCAGTCTTTCGCTGAAGCAGAATAGCGATAAGAATCATATCCATCATAATAAGAATTTTCCATGTTACTCTTATGATTTTTATGAATATCATCTCCTTCTCGCATCACCTCTGTATCAACCTCATGAACTGAAATCTCCTTCCTTCTCATGTTGAGAACATGTACATCCTCACAAGATCTTGGATTGTTTGTTAAATATTTAAAAGGAGACTGTCTGCCAGAAGTGATTTCAGATGCAACAATGTTTGGCATAGAACATGATTTTACAATCACAGGTGCACTGCGAGGTGTAAGCTCACCAGAGCCATTGGCACCCTCACCAGACAAAGGCACATCAGAAATATCATGGCCATCCTTTTCTGAATGCTGAGGATCTCCAATAGTAAAAATCGGTTCATCATTAACATCATTAGAACTTACTTGAACAGATTCTGCGCAGAGAGCTTTTTGGCTCACTATTGTAAGTTTGCTGCCATCAGCTTCAACCAACCCATGGTCATGGGAATCAGAGGAAAATCCTTGATCAGTCCCATCATCCATATCAGTGTTTCCAGGAACTCTTCCTTCCAGAAACAATCTACTTCCTAGGGACCGGCTTTTCTTAAGATATTGTCCTTTCTGATGGACCATGGTATCAGTATCTAGATCAATTACATTTTTCATTTCCTCTGGTTTCCAGCTATGACAAACAGCAGAAGAATTTATAACAGGTTCACTGTCATGCATCTCAGCAATTGCTTCTGCCTGCGGCAAGAATGACTCCAGGTGTGCAGCTTTGTTTGAACCCTTAGGGGCTTGAAATTGAGAAATATCTTCTATAGTCTTATGCATTGCTTCAACAGATGGCTGAACTGTTTTCTGATGGAGAAATGTATACTTGTATCAGAAACACTAAAGTTATAAACCATATCTTGCGGAAGTAAGCTGTCAAAAACCTGAAGCAAATCTTAGACTTACCTTAGGTTTCTGACACCCGAGGTGAGCATTGAAGCATGAAAACCTAACCATTGTGGTGATACAGCCTAGTACTACATCCACGAGCAAATTACTGTAGTGTTACACTAAAAGCTATCAGCACCGACCTACTCTAATCATTAACATTTGGAATCTTGAGAAATACGCCTAATTCTGCTACCAAAAAAAAGACAACCTACAATCAAACTTCTGGAGTCTTAGTAAATACTGACATTAGCCATAATCAAGCGAAAGACCCTCTGAAACTCGCCGCAATCTCCAGATGTGAGATGATCTTGACCTCCTTAAAACACAAAGCAGAATAACCCTTTCGTTGTCACCCCACACCCACTTTGAGGTGCGAGAAAAGTTTATTTTCGTTGCAGCGGCCAGAGTGAAAAAGAATCTATTCCAACTAGGAAAACCAATTCCCTAACAAGCATAAGAGACACCTGCCTGACAACAAAGAAAGAGAAAAAGAAAAGCAGCATATATCATATACAATTAGACTCCCAAGCAGAATAGTGTAGGCAGAGCAATGAAGAACATGTAAGAACTTCATCAGAGGATAATCTCTACATCAAATAATGCAACAGGAAATTCTAAATAATTTAAAACAGCATAGGAAAATCAGATATCAATGCCTAGTTTTTGTTAAAATCAATATCTTCTGCATGAGAAAAAACAATTGATTTAACATGCCAGACTTCTTTGTCAAAACGATTGGAAGATTAAGAAAGAAGAAAATATCTAATGAGACTCCAAATTTAATTCTTCCAACTCCAACAACATGAATGTTTCATTGAATATGTTCGTTCAAGGCAATTGATCAAACAGGCAATATGGATCATCAATAGGAGCACGTAAGAATGAAGCTATGAAAGAGAAGACCCACCAACCAACCAGATTGTACATCAAAGACAATGGTCAACAGGAAAGAAATAGAAAGATTTCATAAAGAACATTAATCCAAGCCAGATCAACTAGTCTAGTTTTGTAAAGAAAATAGCAATAAACAGTAGCCAAAAAGATGATTCAACCATAATCTAAAAAAACATGAACAGAAGAAAATAAAAAAGGCAGAAGATTCAGAATAAGAAAAAACTAAATAAAAAATGATAACCCAGGAAACAAAGAAGATAGTAAACAATCATGAAAAAACTAACCATTCATGAATCACCCGAGAAAGAAAACAGTAATCTAAAACGAATGAAGGACGAAAGACCCAGTCTTCATTTAAATATTAATTGATTAATTAATCTTGAAAGAAAAACAAACATTACAAAAAAAAGGAAGGAAGGAGAAAATCTTACCTCTCAAAAAGATATTGTTTCAAAGAAGAGGAGGAGGAGGAAGAGGAGGCTGCAACAAGAAAGAGTCGAAAAACAGAATTATTTTAACTAACACGTCCCTCTTCTGTTCTGCTGTTAGTATTTTTTTTTTTTAATTTATTTATAAACCTTCCTTTGATTTGAATGAACGGCGTACGGTGAAGCTTAAATGCTAGACTAGAAATTTGCTAACCCTAAGCTTTTGGGTGGCTCGGATTTCATTTCATCGATTTTATTTATTTATTAAATTGATAATAATATATTCTCTTCTCGTATCCTAACCGGGAAAATTACAAAAAATTAGAAAAAAAATATGTAGTAGTATTTGTGGATGCAGTAATTAGCTTTTAAGTGAAGTCTGGCCAAAAAAAAAAAACTTTTAAGTGAAGGGTTGTTAAACGTTTGGGGTTAATTAATTTTGTATTTTGGTTGGCTACAAAACGAGAGGAGGACAGGACAAGAACGGATCTTTGTCTTTATTACGCAATTGAATGAATGAGGATGGATTATTTGTTTCTCTTTTGGCACAATTAATTTTACTTACGAAATTCACAACCAATTTTCCTCATTTGCAATTTTGATGATTAGGGTTTGTTTGAAAGCTGCCGTTATAAAATTTAACTCCTTTTAAGAAAGGCAAAATCATATATATATATATATATATATATATGTATATATATATATATTTTTAAATAATATTTGAAAGACCCAGAGAATTTACCAAAGGCCCCTTTTGAGGATCGATGAGGAGGCTCTATTTGAACTTTTTTTGTCCTTTTCTGTCTTTTCTCACTTGCCAAATTACTAAGAAGACCTTATGTTAGTTTTTAGCCAATTCTTACCCTTAAGCCCTTTTTTGTAATTATCCTTTCCTTTCACATAAATGTTATAATAAATCATATATCCCTTAATTATATAGAATTGTAACCTCTTTTCAGGCCTTTCATGTCCATATGAAGAAGAGAGTGAACTTAGTTTTTATTTAAGTGCTACACACATTAGAGAAGGAAATAAAATTGAAGCTATTGCAGCTGTCCATGTACAAACTAATATTTTTAATTTATTGCTAAATATGCTCAATGTTAATAGTATAGCCTTTTAAAGATGCAATACAATTAAATTATAGGACTTTCGAAATTTCCTAAGTATCAAACAATTTAATCAGAATAGAAAAATATTCAAAGAGATAGATTGTTGAACGTCCGACACGACAGCGTGGGCCGATCCACTTATTTTTATTAAAGAAATAGGCAATAACACGAAAAAGTGCAAGAAAACACAAAGAGCACAACTAGACTCTTCAAACAAACAAACAAACAGTCCAGTCCAGCCCAACAAAGGAAAATGAAAAAACCTAGCTGCTTACAAAAATAACACAATATGAGGCTGAGCCACCCACTTACTTGACTTTCCACCTAAGTCCCAAAGCATAGCCTTTAAAAGAGAGACGCTTTCTACTACCAAGCCAAGAGATCTCGCCATTCTCGAATGACATCTTTAGGTACCACCCCTCCCAAGTTAGATCCCACAATCTCCAATTACACAAAAACTATATCTCCAATCTCCATCATTATTATCCTTATCCTGCAAATTCTAACTCCTTTATTAAATCTATCATTTTTTTGTTTTTAGGTCTAAAACGTTCAATTGGATAGCAAGGAGAAAAGAAGCTGAAACTTGGAGGAGCCCAAGTTTTGGCCTAACGAACTTTTACAGTTGAGCCGTTGAGGTAAATATTTTCATATAATTTACCCTTATTATATTATGATGATGATGATGATTATGATTATGGGTTCATTTTATCAAATCATAATTTTGAAGGTTACCAACTTAGACATTGTGGACGATTACTGTTACTGTCATAGTGTCATATATACCACCACATTTATATGGCCCATCAAGTGTTTGACAAAATGTTCCTTAGATTACTTAAACATTGTGCTGTGTCTGAACGTAGCAGGTAATAATTTTGTAGGATATAATAAGAAGAGAGAAATGGCGAGTGAGCAAGAAGGGGAAGCATCTCAGCAAACTGCAAGTACTCCACCAAGTAGCCTAACGGAATTGGTGCAGGAAAGATATGAGAAAATGAAGGAGCATGCTCAAACTTATCCATATGTGTGGGCATCCTACACACTTGTTTATGGTGGTTTGGCACTCTGGACTGCTTACAGGTGGAGGAAGCTTCGCAAGACTGAGGACAGAGTGCGAGCCCTTCAAGATAGACTCCGCAAACTTGTTGAAAATGAGGAATCGGCTACCTCGGCCCAAAAGGCTCAGACATCTAATGAGAAAAGTCCCAAGTAGCTATCACTAAAATGTTATATTATTATATGTTAATGTTTCAGTTTCCTTCTAAATTAAGTTGGTTGGGAAGTTGCCATTTCAATTGTACTCTGCCAAATGCCAATGCCATTTCTTACCTTATTAAAACCTTTTCATATGTAGGTGGTGGTAAGCTTTTTGAGCCAATTTGCAATCCTAGCAGGTTCAATTAGCTTTGATTCCAAACCTTTTCATTGCTAATGCTAATAAAATGCCCTTTTGAAACAATAGGAAATTGGTGATACTATACTCTTCACTCTTTTATCTTAGAGCTGCTACATTTATTTGAATCAATGATTAAACTTTAGTCTTGCCACTTTTCTTTTCTTTTTTTGGTAGAAAAAGGTACTAGATAGTCTTGCCACTTTTCAGTGTTGCTGTTCCAGAGACGAGACCATCATTATATATAGTGGAACTCCTTCTATCTTGAAGATGATATTTCTCTAGAAATAATTGTTTCTTTTAGGTTGCCCTCCATTTTGACTCCTATTCATTGCATTGCTATCTTTTCAGCTTTACCTTAATTCCATGAGCAATAGTCAATCCGCAGCGGAGATGTTTTTTTTTTTTTTTTTGGGCCAAGGTTGATATCTTGTTCATATTTGAACTTTGAAGTAAATGCTTGGGCCTAAAGGGTGAGTAGTGGTCATATGGGGATTTTTAAGTTTGTTTAAGCTCAACCCAAGCACTCAGCTTCGGCCTCAAACATTTTGATCCATATAATATAAGCAACCAACAACCTAAAAATGGAATACTTATAATTCAAAGAAAGCCCAGAAACACTTTTACCTTTTTATCCGCCCAATTCAAACCCAACCTCCTTTTCCTCCTCCTACCAGAGCTTGATCGGCAATGGCTTCCAGGTTGCCTCTTCTCAGAAGAATCTCTAAATTTCTCAAACCAACGCCTTCCTCACCTGCCCGCTCCTCTAGTAACTCACGTGCTCTTCTTCTTCTTCTACAAGCTTCGAGCCCTTGCCCCTCTCCTTGGTTCTACGCCTCTTCTAGAAGCTTCTGCTCTGGTCCTCTCAATTTACCCCACGAATCTCAGGGACCCACCGCCATCGATTACCGGTAAGTATCTCACTTTCTTGATTACCCTTTAAGCTTTTTAGTAAGAAAGTTTTAATATTTTTCTTTCCTTATGATTAATGTGGATGCAGTTCAGTTCTGCAGGAGGATGAATTTCATAGATTAGCTAATTCCACAATCCATGACCTCCAAGAAAAATTAGAGGTAAGTAATCCTTTTTTCCTCTTTAAGTTAGCTCTCTCTGTTCTTTTCTTTTTTATTATTCTCCTATTTAAATTAGTTCGGGCATGTGGCAGGAATATGGGGATATCATTCAAATTGATGGTTTCGATGTAGACTATGGGGTAAGGTGTTAAAAACTTGTTTAGTTATATTTTGGAAGTTACTTCGTTTTGTTTTGGAGCTTTAAACATTTCTTGCATTTGGTAGAATGAGGTTTTGACACTAAAACTTGGAACTTTGGGCACCTATGTGTTGAATAAGCAGACCCCTAATCGACAAATTTGGTTATCTTCACCAGTAAGGTATCAATTGTTTCATTTACACTATTTTACTATTATTGTTATTTGGTTGTGAGATTCTCATATTTCACATTATGTTCTTTGGAATTGGAAATGTTGTTTCGTTTACATTTGTGTCTCCTTGAATTGGGTATGATTTTTTTAGTCATACTAGTTCTTTAGAATTTTATTTGTCTTTTTCAAAGTTGCATGCAAGTATAGTTGAGTATATCAATGAAGTTTACTATGTTAATCTCAACTCTTAGGCTCTGTTTGGTGGGTAGGAAGGGAAGGGGTAGGAAGAAAATTTGCTCAATTTAATGGTTGTGACTTGTGACACGCAAGCATACATGCTACTTAGTAGCTGAACCTGTATATTGAGAATTCCTTACCCTTTTCCTTCCTACCAAACGGAGCTTTAGGTAACTGGAATTAAGTGAACATTGGTATTAAAGCTGTATTTGTCTTTGCTTAACTAATTTCTAGTGACTGAAAACAAAGTGCATTGGTATCATGTAATTTTTTTACTTGGCTATAATTTGGTTGGTCCAAGACTTTTGATGTATACAAGGAAATGTGGGTTAGTTGCTACAAGAATGTTATAATTGATTGAAAATTTTTTATATGGATTTCAGCTGGTGGTTGTATGTTAAGGTAGAATGAAAATTTGATGGTTTTGAACTTTTGATGTTTCATGGGTAGAAGTGATTAATAGCTAGGTCCGAGATGATTGATGGCTGTATATATTTGTATTAAGAATCAGGTATGCAAAACTCTGGAAACTTGATTGATGCCTTCTGAAGAGGCCCTTTTTTGTTATATATAAGTTTTTAGGCTGGTAGCTAGAAAAATTTGAACTAAAATTGTGTACTATCTTCTAGAAAAGTAGATGCGAGACAACAATAGTGAACTTAATCAGAAATGGGCGCAAACTTCCATTTAAGTTATCAATATCCAGAGCATAACATGTCATTTTGAATTTAAAACGATGCTGCTGCTTTCTGAGAGAAAAATAACTGCTACTCTGAGTCATTAAAGGAGTCACTGGTGAAATATTGGCATCATCATAGGAATTTTACATTTTTAATGCTCAACGACTTATTTGTCAACTTCAGTTGCCATTTATTGTGTGGCCAAAGAGGAGGAAAATTTCGAACCTTCATGCATCCCATCCTTTCTTTAAATAAAAATAAGATTAGGAAGGGCAGGGAGTTAAGTTCTACATATTTGAAGAAAAAGAACAGTGTGTTATAAACATCGCCATTTCTTCTTTCGTTGAACTTATGCGTGACATTCCAACTGCTTTGAACCATATATCTTTTTTTTTTTTTTCCTTTCAACGAAGATTGTCTTTTTACTATTTAGTGAAATCACTTAGATGAGGAGGATTCTTGTTTCTATATTCTTATGATTTCTCGTTTGGACTATAGCTGACAACAACGTTTAACTAACAACACTTCATAGCAGGACTGCTTGTGTGTGTTTTACCCCATTCCTGTTGTGGCCATTATGTTTCTTGAAGTATAAATGATGCCAAGTTTTTGTCAGTTTTTCATGATAGCATTTTCATGAATTATCATTTTTTTCCCTTAAAGGAAATGTTTTCTATGCAGTGGTCCATCCAGATTTGATTGGGATCATGATACCCAAGCTTGGGTTTATCGAAGAACTAAAGCAAACTTATTGAAACTATTGGAAAGTGAGTTGGAGGAACTGTGTGGTGAACCAGTCAATCTTTCATAAACTGTTGTGGTTCGTATGATGCTCACATAATTTTGATGTTGGTCTTGGAAGCTTATTTCACCACTTAAGGAGGTTGCGCTGATGTTCTTTGCCTGATTATCTTTCTTCATTCTTAAAACCTCCTTTTTGGATGTAACTTTACAATGCGTGATGTGTCCATGTTTAGGACCTTCAATCGCTTTTTCACCTAAGCTTCTCAGCTAATGTTGTGGAAAGTGGAAACGTCTGGTGTCGCGGTAGAACCTTGATGATTGGTATATGTAACGTAATTTTGATTTACCTGCTACTCTGCTTATAAATAGATCTAAAGAAAGCAGCAAAATAGGATTGCCAAATATAATAAACTCGATTGTCATGGTGGTTGGTTCTTGATTCTACAGACGTGATGAGAATTTGCATTGCTGTGCTTGCGTATATGTTTCACATTACATTTCTCACCTGATTGTTTGTAGTTTTCTTGGAGACATGCTTGTCACTTCTGCAGTAGGTTGCCAAAGAAGCAATTTCATGCTGTAGGTGTAGGACAAAGATCGAATAACCCAAGAAAAAAACCCATATAGATATAAGCAAGCATTCATATCTTTTTTTTTTTTGGCACCAGCAAGTATTCATATCTAGAATGTTTAAACTGTATCCATTAATTAAGGTATTTAATCTCAGGCAGCATGATTAGTAATTTTGTTTGAAAAATGGGTAATACTTGAATGGTGGTGTCTTACTCACCTTTTGTACAAATCTTGTCCGATGATCATCTCGATTAATTCAGAATCAAGTTGCATGACCTTATTTAAAGTGTACCAAATTCTGTCCATTTGACACAACACAAATATTGGTGATGGCATCTTATTGGCTAAGTCAATTATCACTAATAGTGATTAGTGAAGGCAATGCACCATTATTGGTTCAGTCTAAGGAAAGCTACTTCTCTCCCACTACCGTATTATCCAATAAATAGTATTAGTACTATCCATCACATTTAAGTTTCTAAGTATAGTAGTAGTAGGTCACTATAATGTTTAATTGGGTGGGGTCTCCTTCCAAATTTGGATACAAAAACAACGTATAATTTATACCAACACGTACAGGCGGATAAATCAAATAATTTCGTGATGGAAAAGATTTTCGTTTCGATCACAATAGGTGGGCAAACGGTGCATGGGCATCCGATATTGATCTGATTAAATTGTATACTTATTTAATTAATGATGATTAGAATCATAAATCCTTAATCCTATGTAATTTCATAAATCCTTAATCCTAGAAGGAGAATATATTAGCATGCTTTTATATGATTCCAAAAAAATCGCACACATGACACACGTACAATTGATGTGAGAATTGAAATGGAGAGGACATCCACAATGTATTTGCAAATTCATTAGATAAATGAAAATGAAGGGGGTGTAAAACAGAGTCAAAGATCATGCATGGCTGTATTGAATCCTCCGGTTTTAGACAAAATTAAGTTGATTAAAATATCAAAATGAAGTTGGATTAGAATATTATTAACAGCTGCCAATGACCCAAGTGAATGGCCTAAAATTGAAACGTAAAATACAAGATGAAACCTCCATCATTCATCATTCATGGTCGTCGACATGCGTTTTATGAGGTCATGGTCAGCAGAATCCTAAGATCAATCAAAAGAAGAGACTCCATAATAATATCTCGGCGGTTGTTGAGAAGATTTTCCAGTGGCAAACGCAACCACAACCACACGTTCCACCCTTGCAATAAATCTCCACCACAAATACCCAATGCCCACTTGATCCTTTTCTTTTCACCCAAGAGATCCTCTTCATCTACTTCCTTAATTAATTAATCACTATACTGTAGTACTATATATATAGCTTTTGAAATTTGAATATTAAAGCAAGGTGATTAGAAAAAATTTGAATATTAAAGCAAGGTGATTAGAAAAATGATAGTATTTCATTATTATAAATCTTACTTAATTGGTGGATTAGAGTTAACAAGCTCCTTCAACCACTAATTTCTTTTTGAGGAGCACAATTATTTGACTATATTTTATGTTTGATTAAATTATGATTAATGGAAATTTAGAGAGTTAATTACTTGTTTACTATAGTTTTAACAAAGTTGCATTCCTACACATTAAAGCTTCTTCCCTCCACCTGAATCTGATGTTGATGGGCCGGCCATACTGTACGGGAAAAGAAATAAATAAATAAATCTTAATTAGTTTATTTGCATTAAAAATTCTTGGTGGTGGAGGTCATAACATAAGCTCCCAGATATTTGCCTTGAAATCATTAAACAATCACAAATATCTTCCCACCAGACGTTGAATAAATTAAAGTAAGTTTAAACAAAACCAAACTCAAACTCAAACTCCATCCCAACAAGAAAACCAACTATATGGAAACAAAATGTAAAAACATATACACTCTATAAAACCATAATAATGGAAATAGTCGATGAGGTTGATTAAGTTAATAAAATGTGTGGGTTCGAGTCTTGCCGGTTGCCAATAATACTTAATTGGTAAATGATCCATAAGTATTATTATAAACTCTCTTTAAAACCAGATATATAAATCCTGACCTTAAAGTTAAACTAAGACAATTTTTTTCTTCTAATTAAACTTTTACGTCGACAAATATAATAATAATAATCATAATAACTATTAAAGCCCTTGCCCCCTCCAATATACACCAACTAAACCGACTAATATCTCTTGTATATATGGGTTGCAAGTTGCAACCACCATCTCAATATTGACCCAGAAGAGATTTTTTTTCCCAAAAAAAATGACCCACTAGCTCTATAGACTATAGTTGCATGCAATGAAAACCACTCAATTATAAAACGTGTGGGCACAAGAAATGAGCCATGTATTAACAAATACTGCAAGTACATGAACCGGTGCCAGGGCTGGCTTGCTTGTTTCCGGGAAGATGGATGGGTCTTGTTGGGGTGTGCGGTTGGAAGTGCTAAACACGCACTCACAAATGACAAATCTGGCCCCCATGGCTCATAAAATTTAAGAAATTTCCAATTTGAAAGTTTCAACTGTCTTAAAGAGTAAGCTAGCCAGTAGCCACAATTCCACATAAGGCAAGACTTGACGAGGTCCCCCACCAAGATCCACAGCCCAACCCCAAGGCCACGGGGGCAAGCTAAACTTTGGGTTTTGGTAAATTGGCCGCTTACGTGCCTTGAGCTTGTCCACGGCATTCTCCTGACACATACACTGACATCCTTTGATGTACTGAAACGAAACGGTGGGTTGCCTTTGCCTCATCAAATCAAGTGGATATCGTGCTTCCAAGATTTTTAAGTGACCCCCCTTTCACACCACCATTGTACCCACCACTTGCTTTTGAGATTCGCACTATCTCTAAGGCTGCTGCTTCCCCCTCTCCTCAACCCACCCAAGTTTTACGTGCTTTTTTCAATTTATTACTAAAGCCAAGGAGAAATCAAGCACCGAGAACGAAGAACATTGGTAAACGACGTCGGACCAAGATGATACTAATAATTAACAGCAACATATATTGTGTTTGGGGTTCAAATTAGAGTTACAAAATCTGCGGTGATCCACTCATCAGATCTATCTTCTAGTCTAGTAGTAATGATTAAAAAAATAAATATGGAAAATCAACTACTAGTAAAACTAAAGGGTCAACATTTCATCCAAGATTAATCAAAGACTATAGTTAGAATAGGTTAGATCATCAGAAATATCAGGCGAAACTAATTCAATATGGACGGCTACACTTCACCCAAGGGACTATAATCAAACAGTTTAAGATTTTTTTTCCTTTACTCTAATTTTCCTACTGACTCCGTAGTCGCCGCGCCTCTCGGACCCGAATCGGACTCAAACTCAACCCTAGCCACCGGTTCGACCGTATGGTCTTTCAACAGCCTCATTGAGTCAACGGAAGCGGCCTCGTCTTCTTGTCCGCACCGAGTCGCCCAAACAGTACGGTAAGCGTACCTCCGTTTTGAAGACGAAGGATCCAGATCGTCCTGCAAACGTCAATGACAAATAAACTACAAACGTTAGTTAAAGGTAAAAATCCAGAAAAGACAAAGAGAAAGAAGGAAGAAGTTAAAATGGAAAACAAAGAGAAAACAAGAATTTAGGAGGAGAGATCGAAAGAGAGAATGAACCTGAGAGTGAAGATCTGAATCATTTTCTCTCAATCTCTTTAACGAAAACAAATTTGTCGATTGAGAGACCTCTCTTTCACCGCCAGAAGAATTTTCGCTACTTGATGAACTTAAAGCCGGTGGAGGCGTATTTGGTACAGTAGACCACGGCACCACCTGATTATCGCCGTCCTCTTCTAGTACATCATCGTCAGAATCAACTTCCTCTTCCTCTTCTTCGTTATCATCGTCAGCGGCATCTTCGTCGTCATTCTCTGCTTCGCTCTCTTCTCGATCACCGCCGTTGACGCACCTCTCACAGACGGAGACCGTGTGACCAAGTTTAGAACCAGCGGCTCTCCACGGAGTGACTGACTGGCACGTTTGACAGAGAAGACACCTGACGTGTCTGGCAACGAGGAAGTTGGCACCGTGAACTTTAGCGTCGCAGTCCCAGCACAAACTCGCCTGGTCTGATTCACAATACGTTCTTGCCGCCAACTTACAGAGCTCACAGCTCTTCATTTCCTTGCTCCTCCAACCAAATAACAAGGAGACAGATATAGATATTCCCTTGATCTGTATGCGAGTTTCTTTCTTGTTTCGCCTTCTGGAAGAATTTTTCTTTCCCTTTCTTATTTTCTGGAGAATTTTCTCTTTCTTGTGTATGACTGTATGCAATTGCAAAGAATGGGCGTTTAAGAGAGAGGGAAGAGAAAAGAAAGGAACAAGTTGCAGTGGCTTATAGGAACAGCCGTGCTTTTGCCTCAAATTACGAAATTACCTCAGCAATCCTCCCAGTCTCTCAGTTGTAATTAACCAACAAAAGGGAACCACTCGCATAATATACTGCTTAAATAATTCCTTAATTTACACGAGTAATGATAGTAATAAACATTAATTATTACAATTATATATATAGAACCAATCAAAATGATGTAGTATTCCATTTTTAAAAAAATAGAGAAAAGGGCAAAATCGTCATTTGAAAATAGTACGGAAAATGAAATTGAGAAAAGAGGGGGAAAGGGAGGGGGCTCTAGGGTTTTTTTTTTTCTTTTTTTTTAATTTTATTATTATATTTTGGTAATGAAAGACAAAAGGCTGTGGTGTAACGTAATGCCAGGTGTTGGAACGTGAGGGAACATTTGGCTTCTGTGGCTTATATAGAGGCAAAGAAGAGCAATATCTTCTCCCCTCACGCTTCGGGCCCTTTGGCTTTGTTCCGTTTGTTTCCTGGGTTAGTTGCAATTGCAATTGCAATTGTATAGGGGAAGAAAAGAAGAAGATATTTTTTTCTTATATTCAAAATTTCTTCTTCTTCTTCTTGCTGCTTCTGTTTTCTTGTATTTTATTCGACGGTGACGTGTCTGCCACGTGGCATCTTTTGAGCGTTGAGATTCGGATTCGCTTCTCCTGGTTTTATTTCAATTTCAAAGCCCAGACTCACCCACGTGGCTTGCACTTGATTTGGTATCCATGACGTGTACGGATGGGGCCCGCTATTTCGGCGATTTTTCTCCTTATTTTCAGCTTTCCATTTTATCTCTCTAATTAATCCTCGTTGATCCTACTTACTTTAATTAATAGACGATAAAAGATTTTTCTACTATTCTCTAGTGCGCGCACGCGCTGCTTATGTTATCGTAGTTCACGCTCTTTTGACAGTAGTAAATCAATTGCATTAATCGAGCTTATCCATTACAGTTAATCACACCAATTAACAGTTTATCCGATATTAATTTATCACAGTTAATGTGATATAGGAGTGTTTTTGGTAATTTTCCTCGTCACACAATGGATGTGATAATAAAAACAAATTAATTAAGATAAGGAGAAGAAACACAAATTTAATTTAGGAATGAATCCTCAATGAGATTGGAAACGATGGGTGATTCATGATTGGCTGTAACACTCCTAAAAAGGGAAAACATTGGCTTAGACATTATCCACATCGAATCATCTGATATATATATATCTCAATTCTCATCTCCTATATATTAATCTGGCCAAAAAAAAATCTCCTATATATTAATAATGTTTTTTTTATTATTTTGAGCTCATCTTCTATCAATAATGTTAAATTATGTTTCAAGTTGAAATTATATAAAACTCCAATGAATAATTTTATTTTTCTTGCCAAAAAATTAGTTCAATAGTATGAGGTAACGCATGAACAATTAGTAAATTGCTAAACTCTTAATTTTGTTATTAGAATTCAAATTCGACCTACTACTTTCGGTATAAAAACAATCAATTCAACTGTAATTGCGTATATAATATGTTTATTTTCTATTAAAAGGATTATTATTTTTGAAAAACTTCTACAGAAATCCCAAAAAAGGTATTTGCTTCCTCTAAAATGAATCTATCTCTATTTGTAATCCTGATTTCATCTAATTTTAATGGAATTCCTTATTCCTTGTCAAGGAGAAGTAGAGAGCAATTTTGAATTTTACCTTACGAAAATTATACAATACATTGTCAGTGAATTTTAGTATACTGCACATACCGAGTTCATGATTTGACAAATTTCTCCTTAATCCTTACGTAACAGTTTTCATATTCGAGACCCTGCGTATGCAGTTACCCCTGTTGACTCACCCACCAAACCTAAATTCGAGATTTTGCATACACAGCCATCCCTGTAGACTTACCCACCAAATCTAAGTGCGTGACTCGGGTCGAATCCAAATTAGTTAGAGCAAGACTCTGAACTAATACTCTTGCAGATGGATGCTTTTTTTTTTTTAACAAAAACTTACTTATTTGATTAGCAAAAGAAGCTTAGACTTTTCCTTTTTTTTTTCCTTTTTGGGGGAAAGAAGCTTAGACTTCGACATACAGTTTTGAATCTTGATTGATGATTGAAATACAATAATCAAACCTTTTGTTCATTAAAAGGAATCCCTTAAAATACAAACTGCCCCTAGAAAAATGACATGTAGATCCCTATGTTATTAACACCTGTATTTTACTCTTTATTGTCTCATTGCCTGACACGTTTATTTTTTTCTTTTTTTTTCATTTTTGGGTCACCATGGACTTGGACTTCATCATGTTTATTGGCTTCATCATGTTTATTTTCATCTGCCATTTTATTTAAAACTTCAATCATACAATAAACAAAAAACAAAAATATAAAAGATCTTACCCGTGCCACATGGCACGGGCACAAATCTTGTTGCAATATAGTAAAAGGAAAATATGACAAAACTTTGTACCGGTAGTGCTTATTAGCTTCTCAATCCATGAATTCTTAGTATGTAGGCAAAATCTGAGCAAGTCCATTTAACATTTAAGAAGGGACAGAAAATTTGTTTCAAGGAAGACAAAAGAAAACATTGGGAGAATTACAAAAAGGGCGGTCTAACAAAAATTATTATTAATTAGTACTATGTTAAGTTATATTTATTAGAAGGGAAATAGAAACTTTTAAAATTACTAAAAAAGGGATGCCAAATTATCAATTTTACCCTTTGATTCTAAGTTGAATTTTCGACAATTACCAATCTCCCTTTTCTCTCTAATTTCAAGCTATTTAAAGATTCAAAACCCAGTAACAAATAACATATTCCACTAGAACTTGATTTAAACACTGAAAAACTGATACCCCATCTCTAAATCCGTTTCCCCTTCCCTTCACCCACAAAATCCACAATAATATAAGTAAAAGTTATAAAAAAGTAAATTGGAATAACAATTTTAACCCTTCATGATTAAGAATTGGCTGTAATCTCAATTTAGGGCCCCGACTTTCCAAATAAGCTCAAATAAGGGCCCAAAAATACAATTTCAACAAATTAGAATACATACTAAGTAAATTGTTACAAATTAGGTTATCCTTAGATGAAAACCGATGCTTGTCATGCCTAAAACATCAATTTTGACAGAAAAATGATGATATCATATTAATTAAAAATCAAAACATTTTAATTTAAATAAATTCAATAAACATAGTATGATATAAAATTTTTCCGTGCTTTTTAATTTATATACATCTCACTTACTAGTATTAACTAACATCTTGCACAAAATGTCATAATTTACTAAATATGTATTTTAATTTGTTAAAATTATGTTTCGGGACCCTTATTTGAGCTTATTTGAAAAGTTGAAGCCCTTATTTGAGCCTTTAATCTTAAGAATGAGAGAGAGAGAGTTAAAGTGAACCAGGAGAGAGGGAATGGGGAAAGAAACTATGAATTGAATTCCATTAAGAGAGTCTAGTTGAAGAACAAATTGAAGGAGGTAAATAACTTGCAATTCTAAACTGTCATTATTTCGGTTACTCATTCTTTGTTACCTGCATTATTATTTCTCTTCCGAATTTTATTTGTTTAGATAGCGACTCTCTCCTCCAATTCTAATTTGCATTAAAAATTGGTCTCAAACTTGATTTCATAAAAATTTTATAAAAATTGAATATGATCCCAACAATATGCAGTTAATTGCAAACTGAACATCATTTCAATCTCCATTTTGAATGTCGAAGGTTCAATCATGTTTTCTTCAATTGCCAACAAAGAGTCTCAACTTCTTTGATAATTGATTCCCTAATATCAAAACTACATCATTCCCCAGAAATCGCATCTATGACAGCCTCAACACAAAGGTCAATTGTAAGGTATGTATAGCTTTGGCAGATCCTGTATGGTGGGGGAAAGAGGAGACGCGCAACGAAGAAAAGGAAAAAGGAAGAAGAACAAGAATGGGTATAATGGTATTTACAACTTACGGGTTAAATTAACAAAACTTCAATTTCCTTTCTAGTAATTAAAATTTCCTATGGTTGTAAGCTCAAAATATTATTGGTGCTTTGTCCTTTTTTGAAATTCTCCCAAAAACATTTGGAAATTTCCTATGGTAGTAAGCTCAAAATATTATTGGTGTTTTGCCCTTTTTTTAAATTCTCCCAAAAACATTTGGTTGATGATTTTATTTTGCAAAATAGGAAGAACGTCGACAGCAGGGTTCGAACCTGCGCGGGCGAAGCCCAACAGATTTCAAGTCTGTCTCCTTAACCACTCGGACATATCGACTTTGATATCATGTTAGTGAACAGGCTCTATTCCTACCTTGAACAAACTATAGTGCCATGTGCACATATATAGTATTAGTATACACGGTACACTTTCTATGACTAAATTTAGCAACAAGTCAAGTATTAAGTTTATAAGATAGAAGGAGAAACATAGAGAAATCAGAAAGGTGCAATAATGTTGGGCAAAAAAGAAAAGCCGCGTCAAATATTCCCAAGCCGAAAGGGTTTACGAAGACAAAGCCAAGCATCTCAAAAATAGGAATTAAGACCTTACAGAATAGCTGTAAAAATGGACAAATGTGGGAAGACCTTGACCTTGCAAGTCTTTTACCTTTTCCTTAACTTCGAAACCACTAAGCTACGAGTAATTTGGGAAAACAAATGTATGAATCAACCCAAAGTCTCGATTTTTCTGATAATAAGAAATTGCACATCAGTCGTTCTGGGAGCTTCCTTTATCTCTGCAAGCCATGCCGTTAACCACTTCAACCTTAATTAGCACTCTACTTAAGAGTATACTAGTAATTAAAAAGTCCAATTTTTCTTAGAACTGAAATCATCGATCACTTGAATAAGTGGACTAGTTGACCATTTTTAGTTACAATGAGCTTGGAATATAGGTTCATTATTAGTTCCGTACTAATTTAGCAAAAAGGAAGGGTATTTATATTTATGTTTTCTATTCTAGTAATGTAAACATTCTTATATATATGTCATTAATTCTGAAACATCTCAAAATATAGCAAAATGGATAGTATTAATTTGGAATTTGGAATGGATGAGAGAGTATATATAATTAATAATCTCTGTAAACTCTCTCTTAATTTTGATTAGTAATTTTTATCAATGCACATGGTATATTATTTCATTTTCAATTAGAGATTAGTAGTATGAAAAGGTTTAAATCAATGTGGTGGCCTGGTGGGTGCTTGTCTACTTGACTAGAAGACTACGTGCTCGTCAACGCGTTATAATAATCGTACACTTGTTGCTACTACCACATAAATTGAAAATCTGTCGACTAATCATCAGTTTCAAGCTCTGCAAATCAAATATTATTCTTAATGTCTCCCAAAAACTTCTACGTTTATGCCTTGTTCTTACACTTTTGCAGCCTAAGTTGCTGCTTTGCAAGAAACACTATAACGTTTGGCAATCCCATTAATAGCTCGGGAGGGCCACAGCCACATATTGTATCTTCTGCTGGAAAATTCGCACTTGGGTTTTTCACTCCTAATGGAACCTCCCACCAAGAACGCTTATTCGTTGGCATCTGGTTTCATGGCGTGGAGCCTCGCACGGTTGTTTGGGTTGCCAACAGAGATAGACCGGTGTCAAATTCCACGACATGGGTGTTTGGCATTGGAAATGATGGGAATCTCATGCTTTCAGACAGAAGTGGGCTTTCGAAGATGATCAGGTTGACAAATTTAGGCAATTCAGCTCCTTCTTCAAGGACGCTGAAGCTCATGGATTCTGGAAACCTGCTTTTAAGCGAAGATGGAGGGAATGGGTCGGAAAGTAGAGTGGTTTGGGAAAGTTTTCTTCAACCCACTGATACATTTCTTCCTGGAATGAAGATTACTGAAAGCCTCACGTTGACTTCATGGACAAGTCAAGATGACCCTGCCACCGGAGTTTTCTCTTTCCGGCAAGATGGAGAAAGCGAAAAGCAATACATGATCACTAAAAAAGAAGTGCCATACTGGAAAAGCGGGCTATCTGGTAAGTTCGTCACTAATAATGATGAAATCCCGCTTTTTATTTCCCTTCTGCTGCTAAATATTAGTCAGACTGGTATAGATGAATTATGTTCCAAGAACCACTTCAAGATTCTAATTAATAGCAATACAACTGTTCAAAAATATTGTAATCATACGCTACCCCAAGACTCCAGCTACAACAAAACCAGATTAGTCATGGGTTTCGATGGGAAATTGCGGTTCTTCAAATACAATGAAAAGAATGATTGGTCTTTGAACTGGTTTGAGCCAAAGGACAGATGCAGAGTGCTTGATGCTTGTGGGAAATTTGGTACCTGCAATAAGGAAAATAAGGTACACTGCAAGTGTTTACCTGGGTTCAAACCCTTGTCACCGGATAATTGGAATAATGGAGATTTTGCTGAAGGTTGCACAAGAACATCTCCAGTTTGCAGCCAACGTGATAGCTTTGGGGAATTCTTGAAATTAAGCATGATGAAAGTGCAAAAACCAGTTTCAGTGTTTCCAGTTGATGATGAGATGGAATGCCAGAGGAGGTGTCATGAAAAATGCAATTGTGAGGCTTATTCCTATAGCCAGTTTGAAACTTACCTAAGGGGTCGCCCTAGCAATTTTTCTTGTGGGATTTGGTTAAATGATTTAAACAACATTCAGGAGTCATATGCAGAGGGGGGCCTTGACCTTTATCTCCATGTTCAGCATTCTCAAACAGGTACCTTTATTTATTTTAGTAGTATATCATTATTTTAAGTGGTTTTTGCTTCCTGCAGCTTAATAAATGCCATGGTTTGAAACAGGGTACTTTCCTATCAGAATCAATTCCCTAACTGTGAAATAGTTGTGCCCCAATAGTTGCTTTAGAAAATCCATCTGTAATGACTCTTCTAATTACTTTGCCTTGAAGAAAATTTGAGAATTCTGGGTTTTTGCCATTCTTTTTGATCATTAAAAAAAAGTCTTAAAGCCGATTCTGATTTCATTTCATCTTAATCTGTAAAAGACTAGAGCCTGTTAACTTGTAATTGTATGAATTACAAGTCACTGCATCTGATCAAACATAGAGAATTAATATAAAGAGAAGTGATGCTTCCAATGATTTATATCTTAATTGATGATCATAGCCAATAAAACAGAGTGAAAACGCTTTTAGTAGAATTTTATCAGATATATGCATGTGTTAGTTCTGATGCTCAGACGTTACGCCCTGCAAAAAAACAGGAAGCAGAAAGACTTGTGGTTGTGGCACTAACGTCATTCCCTACCCGCTTAGCACCGGACCGAGTTGTGGTGATCCCATGTACTTGAGTTTCAACTGCCAGAATGAAACTGATACTGGTCAGATGAGCTTCAATGTAAGTGGTGGAGGAGCCTACCGAGTTACTAGCATCAATCCGGAGACACAAAAATTTTCCATTCAAGTTAATAGTTCAGAATGTAGATCATCAAGGAACGCAATGGAAAAGCTTCTGCAGCTTCCAGCTGGTTCCCCACCATTTTTTGTGAGCAGTCCATGCAATCCTACCCGGAATAATTTCAGTATTGATTCTTCAAGTGAAGAGTTATGGTTTTATGAAGTGGAAATTGGGTGGAAACCACCACCAGAGCCAATCTGTAATAAGTCATCTGAAGACTGCAGAGATTGGCCAAACTCATCATGCAAAGTAGCATCCGATGGGACACATAGGTGCCTCTGCAATAAATTCTATCAATGGAATTCATCAAATGTCATGTGCACTTTAGGTAAGTTCTGATAGGAAGATATAATTTGCCTTGAAAAAAATCTACATTTCCATCCCTTAATACAGTATAGTTACCTTATCGTATATTGCTCTACACAGATATAGACCGTTACATGAATCAACGCCGAGGACCTTTTGAGGGACAGAAGCCAACATTCTATGTCTTCATTGGGGTCACTGCAAGCATGTTGTTCGTCCTTTACACTGCTTGTGCTTTGTACCAAAATTGGAGGAGAAGAATAGTCAGAAGACAAGGTAGTAAATGCTCATAACTCTTAACAGCAGATTACTTTTGTCAAATTTATTGATTGTATCAGGAGTTTAATTTGGGGGTTTTACAACACAGGCAATCTGGAATTGAGCTTGTCCAGTGAGAGACGTGTCATAGATTTCATAAATTCAGTAGACTTCAAAGAAAATGATAAAACAGACATAGATGTACCACATTTCAGTCTGGAAAGCATATTAGTTGCCACAGACAACTTTGCTGAAGCAAACAAGCTTGGGCAAGGGGGATTTGGGCCTGTTTATAAGGTAACTCTGCACTGTTGCCCTCTCTGTGTCCATCTTCATTTGTTCAATTTCATGTCATTTAGCTTGATGATGGGTGCACTATCATATCAACAATTCTGTTCTCAGGGTAAGCTCCCACGCGGACGAGAAATTGCTATAAAGAGGCTCTCAAGAGGTTCAGGCCAAGGCTTGGAGGAATTCAAGAATGAAGTTGTTTTGATTGCCAAGCTTCAACATCGCAATCTTGTCAGACTTTTGGGCTATCATGTTAAAGGATATGAGAAAATGTTAATCTATGAATATATGCCCAACAAAAGTTTGGATTCCTTTATATTTGGTTAGCCTCTTGACCTGAACTTATCAAGTACTACATTATTATACCTTAAGTTGATCATTAAGTACTAATACTTTTTTTTTTTTTTTTTTTTCATTTGACATGATAAACTTGCAAGATCGAACTCGATCCTTGTTGTTGAACTGGGAGAAGCGCATTGACATTATTTTCGGAATTGCTCGGGGAATGCTTTATCTTCACCAAGATTCAAGGCTGAGGATTATTCACAGAGATTTAAAAACAAGCAATATTCTGCTAGATGAGGAAATGAACCCAAAAATTTCAGACTTTGGCTTGGCAAGGATTTTTGGAGGCAAACAAACAGAGGCAAGCACAGAGAGAGTAATTGGTACCTAGTAAGTCCTTTTTGAAGCCTAATCGTTTTATTCTCCTACCATTGATCCCAAATCAACTCATTCTTAAATTTTAATAGTAAACATTGTTATGCAGTGGTTACATGTCTCCAGAATACGCACTTGATGGATTTTTCTCGATCAAATCAGATGTTTTCAGTTTCGGTGTGGTACTACTTGAGACCATTAGTGGAAAAAGGAACACTGGATTTTATCAAGCAGAACAACCCTTAAGCCTCCTAGGTTATGTAAGTATGCCTTTATGGTTTGAGATATCTATATCTATGTTCTTCCTATATCCTTATAGTTTGGAACTATGTCTATATGGCAGACATGGAAACTGTGGATAGATGACAGGGCTTTGGATTTAGCAGAGCAAGCAATACGTGAAACCTGCAACCCTATTGAATTTATTAGGTTTGTTAATGTTGGACTCTTGTGTGTTCAAGAAGACCCAAGTGACCGTCCCACCATGTCAAATGTTCTGTTCATGCTTGGGAGTGAAACTGCAATTCTTCCGGCTCCGAAACGGCCTGCATTTGTTGTAAGAAGGTCTATTTTGAGCTCAGGTTCTTCTTCTGATAAACAGCAATGGGATACGTCGACCTTGGAAGAGGGCCGATGATTGTGAATATGGCTTCATCCTTGAGTTCATTAAAAACTGATTAGGTCCAAATTATCAAATTAATTCATTTGTAATTACTAGTAGTATACTGCTTCAGATATTTTAGGGGTTTGGTTGAATGGTTTTCCCAGCTCCCGTTGTTGGGTTGAGGAGTCATATTAGGGAAGCAGACAGATTCAGAAAGGTGATTATTCCACAGAAGATACAAAATCAATGAATACATTTCCACGATTCATGAATGATGTGAGTAATTTTTGTTTTCAAGTGGTAGAGCTACGTAATTTCTACTCCGTTTCTCAATGAGTTAAAATTTTATGCAGAGTTTGCCAACAGCTTTTTTTTTTTTTTTCTTCTTTCCCAAATCAAATTGAGCCATAGATTAGAAGGATACGAGAAAGCAAGGCGGCTACTGTCAAGTCTTAATCGAGGTACACCAAACAAAACACATCAAGGGCCCTCGGTAGCCAAAGTTCTTCCGCATTTATACTTTTCCAAAAAAGAGAGCAACAAAAGTATAAGATGATGATGCATGGGACCATTTGAAAAAGCAGAGTTGGGAGACAATCTTGACCTCGTGGCTTTTAACTTGTGTTATATTCTGGGAAAATCCATATATCGATTTTCATCTCTTCACATAATTACTATGCGGAGAGCAATAATAACGTTAATAGCAGGGCATAGGAAGACAAAGACTTGGACTTTGGCTGTTGACTGTAAGTAATTTTTTAGTCAACGTCTCAACTAATGATTATTTTTACTTGAAGTATCTTCACTAGTTGATAGTATTTTATCAAGTGATAGAACATAAAAGAAGGAAATGATGCTAACTTCAATTGATGTAATCATCATGCGCCGGCGTCCTGTGTAAAGAATGGAAATTCAAGTAGCAGTGATAGTGAAGATGATGAAAACAACTACGAGATGGTCAGTAGTTCATATGCTGTCTTCCATCTTATATTGCTACATAGTTTTGATATTGTCTTGTCCACATTGCTGCTCAGCCTCTGCAAGAGATTATATAAATACAACAACTAGTCTAGTTGATGGAGAAACTCTGGTTTCAGCTGGAAATAGATTTGAATTGGGGTTCTTTAGCCCATCCAGAACCAGAAGCTCTACCGCGAAAAGATACCTAGGAATAAGGTACACCACCAATCCACAAACAGTTGTTTGGGTTGCTAATAGAAAAAAACCACTTTCAGATAAAAGTGGAGTTGTTTCTATTGCAGCTGGGAGTGGGAATCTTCAGTTATCAGATGCGAAAGGGAAAAGGTATTGGTCTACAAAGCTTGAGCTTAATGAGCTTAAACGTTCCAGCCCTCAGAAGTTTGTAGCAAAGCTCTACGATAATGGTAACTTAATTCTGTTTGATAGTAGGTCGAGAGAAGATTTATGGCAAAGCTTTTACGAACCAACGGATACTTTTCTTTTTGGTATGAAGATGGGTGACATTAATGACAGTATTCCTTTTACATTAACTTCATGGACCAGCGACGAAGATCCAGATCCGGGAAAGTTTACATTCAAGCGAGATGATGTTCCGGAACCAAGAAACATGTTTGTTGTAATGGAAAATGATGTAATTCCGTACTGGAGATTAAGTTGGCCGGAGTCAGGTAATAATTCTGAATCCGATGATCACATGCTTGCTACAATAGTCAACCTCTTGAATTTTAGTGGGAATAGCACACAAGTTTTCACTGATAAAAGATTGGTGATGAATTATACCGGGGAATTACAGTATTGGCAACTGAATACAACCACAAAACATTGGAAATTGATATGGAAGGAGCCCAAAGATAAATGCAGTGTGTTGAATTTTTGTGGCAACTTTGGCACCTGTAATGCCAAAAATAAGCCACCTTGCAAGTGTTTGCCAGGGTTCAAACCTAAAATCCAAGTGCAATGGAATGCCAGAGATTTTCGGGGTGGATGCTCCAGAAGCTCTACATCAGCGTCATGTGACAATGACAGCTTCTTGCGCTTGAAAAAGATGAAATTGGGATCCTCACAGTCATCATATAAGGCTATGGATGAAGCAGACTGCAGAAAAAAGTGCCTCGACTCCTGCTGTGAGGCATATTCATATGACAGTATTTCATGCTTAACTTGGACACAAGATCTCAGTGACCTGCAGGATGACCAAGATGGTGGCTATGATCTCAATGTCCGCGTAGCACTGTCAGATATAGGTATGTTACTCTTCACATAGCACTAAACCACAATTATGTTTGGCTAAATTAATTAGTAGGGTTTCTCCAGAAAATTAGTATGAATATGATGCCAATTTTCCTCCGAGGTTAAACCAAATCTGGAAATGCTCACCTACGCTAGTACTAGCTTTAGAATGCATTCTACTGGTTTCATTTTCAAGGAGCAAATTGTCACTCTATATTTTTCCATTCTTAAATTCTTCTTTGGATGCAATAAAGCAACTTAATAGTCCATAAACAAAATATTTATCAACGCTGCAGCTTAAGGGCGGAGGCTAGAAAGTAAAACGGAGAGGAGAATTAGAGAAATAAAGAACTACCTTGATGTATGACACCCCAACCAGAATAATTATGCCGGTTAACACTGTAGCTCTTAACATTCATCAATATGTCAAGCTAATTCTAACAGGAAAATGACCAAAAATAAAAACGGGCTTTTGCTGTTTCCCTGCAACCAGATGCTGCAAATAGCAGCATCAAAAGTACATTCAAGGAGGTTTACATTGCAAAAGGAAAGGACAGAGAGACAAAGAGTATCTCAAGGCAAATCTACAGAAATTTTAGTCTTAGTCTCAACTCAAGGAAATGCTTGATATAACAGTATCTGTTCTAATTTCTACCATGCAGAATCAACAGATAGAAATTGTGAGACTTGTGGCTTGAACTTGGTCCCTTATCCCCTAAGCACTAGACCAGATTGTGGCGATTCTATGTACTCCAGTTTCTATTGCAATAACAACACTGACCAGCTCAGCTTCGTGGCATCTAGTGGCAACTATACTGTCATCAGGGTTGATCCAGAGTCACGAACATTTGTTATCCAATTGCCATCTAAAGAAGCAGATAGCTGTCATGCTCTTCAATCATCAGGAAGCGGAATTCTGCGGCTCAATCAATCATCCCCATTCAATGTGACCAGTTGGTGCAATAGTGATCTAGGCAATTTTACTACTGATTCTTCGCTAAATGGTATGGTTGAAGTAGAAATTAGTTGGAAGCCGCCAAAAGAGCCTACCTGTACATCATCTGCTGACTGCAACGATTGGCCGCATTCAACTTGCAATGGTACAAGAGACGGACAAAAATGGTGTCTCTGCAATGCCAACTTCCAATGGAATGGCTCAGCTTTGAACTGTACTCAAGGTTAGTACTATTTATTTTGCTGCATATTGAGATATAACGCTTACCTCGAACAGAATTGGTCTGTATATAAGCCACCGAGGTTGGTGGGTGTCCCTGAAGCACATTAGGCATGAGATTGTGTAACCTGTTTTCTGCAGAATTTCATCCATATGGGGGACCATCAGCAGATTCTTCTAACAGAAACAGGTCACTCCCTCTGATCATAGGAGTAACTCTGGCAATCGGAATGGCCTTTTTCTGCTTTGTTGTTTCTATTTATATGTGGAGAAGAAAGGCGGTAAAGAAGCGAGGTAAGTGTGGTGCATGTTTTACTGATCTGTCACTATTTAGTTTCTGATGAAGTATTTATGTTGCATCCATAAATATGTTTGTTTCTTGTAAATTCAGAAACCCAAAGAAAAGCTGCTCTACATCGTTATGACACTGAGAGAAGTGTGAAAGAGCTAATAGGCTCAGGCCATTTCAAAGAAGAAGATGGGACGGGTATAGACGTGCCTTTCTTTGATTTTGAAAGCATACTAGCTGCAACAGATAATTTCTCAGAAGAAAACAAACTTGGAAAAGGAGGGTTTGGGCCGGTTTACAAGGTATCATTCTCTAGACTTTCAGAAGTTGATGCCATTTATTCTGAATGCTGCTGCTATAAGTTTGACAAAGCCTTTGATTGCAGGGTAACTTTCCAGGAGGTCAGGAAATGGCTATAAAGAGGCTATCAAGCGTTTCAGGACAGGGCTTGGAGGAATTCAAGAATGAGGTTGTGTTGATTGCTAAACTTCAACATAGGAATCTTGTGAGACTATTGGGCTACTGCATAAGAGGAGAGGAAAAGATTCTACTCTATGAATATATGCCCAACAAAAGCTTAGACTCTTGGATTTTTGGTTAGTTAACTGCTATCTTATTTGATTCCTAATCGACTCTATTTTTGTTACTGATATATGTTATGCTGTTGGGTGATGAATTTTAAAGATGAATCATTTAGCCAGCAATTGGATGGGAGACACGGTTCAACATTATCCTGGGAATTGCTAGAGGATTGCTTTATCTGCACCAAGATTCTAGGCTTAGAATCATTCATAGAGATTTGAAAACTAGCAACATACTGCTAGATGCGGAGATGAACCCCAAAATATCTGACTTTGGCCTAGCAAGGATGATGCAAGGCAAGGAAACTGAAGCAAACACACGTAAAATAGTTGGAACATAGTGAGTAAAGTTTCTATGACATCTTAGAGCAACCCAAATCATTTTTATACTTTCCAGTTTCCAGCTGCTTTTGACCAACAAATTTCTAAAGAAAAAAAAAAAGCTTTCAAGTAATGTAATTCAATTCGTAATGATTGTTGTAAAATGCAGTGGATATATGGCCCCGGAATACGCATTAGATGGACTATTCTCAGTGAAATCCGATGTATTTAGCTTTGGAGTAGTCATTCTTGAGATTGTTAGTGGGAAAAAGAACATGAGGTTTTACCAGGTGAAAGATGCCCCAAGCCTAATCGGTTATGTAAGTATCAGATCAATTTTTTCATCTTTACTCTTTAGTCCTTTTCAACGTTTTCTTTCTCTCTCCATTGCCAACTATACAAATTTTGATGTTTGGTCCAATATCCAGGCATGGAGAGTGTGGCGAGAAGGCAAGGCCATGGATTTAATGGAGGAGACTCTAAGGTCAAGTTGCAATGAAAGTGAGTATTTGAGGTGCGTGCATGTGGGGCTGTTATGCGTGCAAGAAGATCCCGGCGAGCGCCCCACCATGTCCAATGTTGTTGTCTCGCTTGGTGGTGAAACTGCCAGCCTTCCTATTCCTAAACAGCCAGCCTTTCTTACAAGAACCCTTTCTACCACTGCTTCTACATCTAGTAAAGCAGAACCACCCAGTTCTGAAATTGTTTCTAGTATCCAAGAAGGCAGATGATTGTCAAGTAGGCAAATCTTAAGTACTTATAGCCTCTCCCTTATTTATAATATGCACATTTGCTTGTGAATTAATGGGGATCCCATGTTTGAATATTTTGGTTATTGTAAATTTCAACCTGTATAATAAATTGATGAATGATTATCTTAATGGGTGGATCAGGATGAACCTGAGGCATTATGAGATCCAAGTAAAAGAGGAACACAATAGGCCCACGTAAGTAATTTGGACGCATTAGTTTCGGCTTTTCCTGATGGTCTCAAATTGCGAGTAAAATCTATGGGCCTTCATTTGAAATCGCACATCAGTTGTTTCCGGGCCTTCTTGTATGCTTGCTTTGCGTTTGTAAGCCATGCTGTTCAGCACTTCAACCTTATTTTTTATTGCTACTAGTTTATGGAGTATATATCTATATATCTATATCTATATCTATATCTATATCTATATACTATATAAGTCTAAACTTCAAAATCATTGACCTGAAATATCTAAAATAACCTTTTTAATTTTAAAAGTTTAGTATTCATTCAAAGGGTAAACATGTAATTATCAAATTAAACTTTTAAGATTCAATATGTAATTTCATTTATCAATTAAATTAAATATATTATTATATTAAAATTTATAATTTCTTTTACCGCACCCTTATTTCAATTAATTTTTTTTTGAGATAAAATTTCAATTAATTTTTAATTCCTATGAAATACTTACATTAATTAAATGTAATAATACTATAATAACTAAAACACTTACATTAATTAAATTCTTAGGTATTTTTTTTAATTCAAATTCTTAGGTATTTGTGCAAACGTATTGACTAAAAAGAAATATTGTTTTGTTGGCCAAAAAAAAAGAAATATTGTTTCCTTAATAATAAATAAATCAGATCTTAATATTTTTAATTTATAATTTTGAAATTTTGTTTGACATTGATCTAATTTAATTTAATAAATCAACCACTAATGTTCAACTAATTTTTTTTGGTATAGTTCTATATATATAACAGTAATGTGTTGTATCTTATTCATTACAACTTTGTTAGTAATCTTAGACTTAAAAATTAATAACATTCACCATTGATAAAAAAATCGGATCTTTAATATCTTTTATAATTTTGAAATTTTGTTTGACATTGATCTAATTTAATTTAATAAATCAACCACTAATGTTCAACTACTTTTTTTGTTATAGTTATATATAATTAATAATAATGTGTTGTATCTTATTTACTACAACTTTGTTAGTAATCTTAGACTTAAGAAATTAATAACATTCACCATTCATAAAGTTATTAAGCATGTAAGGTTGCTACATTTCTTGATATAATACTATAGTTTAGCTTTCTAATTAGTAAGCATAAATGAGAAATTTGATAACCAAAATTGCTAAGAATGTAAGGTTATTAAATTAGTTGAAAGTTATCTAAAAAAAATTAGTTGAAAGTAGTATAATGCCTTTCTAATGATCATTATAGTTTTTTTTTGGTAACCTTAAATAAGATCATTACCTTTTTGCTATATTATTTTAAATCACATTGATCATTCATTAATTTGGTAGAGTTATAGCGAGATATCAATTTTAATTTTACTTCAACTTGCCAAAGATACGCATATATAGTATATAAATTAGTTCTCTATCACTAAAAAAAACCAATTTTGTACACCTAATTTTATACTTCCTTATGTTGCATTAAGTTTAGTTATAAGTTATAACCTTATATGGAAATTTGACTTACAGGTCCGGGTATGTTTGGTTGAATTGTGAGATTTTGGAGAAATATGATAATCAAAATTACAAAAATTTAATAAGAAATATGATAACCAAAATCACAAAAGATGTAAGGTTATTGAATTAGTGGATAGTACTATACCTTTTTTGTGATCATTATAGGTTTTTCAGTAACTTTTGAGAAAAAAATGGCAAATATTCACCGTTGATGAAAGATTAGTAATGTTATTAAAAAAATAAGGATTGGTAAATACAATTTTAATAACTTTTATAGCATTTTTAGTAAATTTAAGTAATGAAATTTGTAACACTTTATTGATGATAAAAGGTTACTAAAATTAATAAGGATGTAAGGTTCTTTCAATCTAGATAGTACTATAATATTTTCCATAACCCCCTAAGTAATTAATCTTAGATAAGAAAATCAGTACTTTACGTATCTTTATAGTGTAAGGTCATTAATTAGTTGATAGTACAATACATTTTTTATGATTATTATAGTTTTTCGGTAACTTTTGAGGAAAAAAATGGTAAATCTTCATCATTGATGAAAGTTTACTAATGTTATTAAGAATGTAAGGATTGATAAAAACAATTTTAAAAACTTTTATAGCTTTTTTAGTAGATTACTCAAGTAATTAAATTGGTAACTTTCATTATTGGTCATAAAAAGTTACTAAAATTAATAAGGATGTAAGATGACTTAT
The DNA here is from genome assembly GCA_001974825.2 of Corchorus olitorius. Taxonomy (NCBI): domain Eukaryota; kingdom Viridiplantae; phylum Streptophyta; class Magnoliopsida; order Malvales; family Malvaceae; genus Corchorus; species Corchorus olitorius. The sequence goes on along the minus strand of AWUE01015033.1, from coordinate 1,762 downwards.
TTTTGCTACAAAAGTACCAGAAAGTAAAAGAGATGGCAGTAACTACGGCCTCAGGATGCCAACCCCAATCCGGTCTTCAATAAGGATGTAAAATGACTTGAATCTAGATAGTACTATAATGTTTTTCGGCCAAAAAAATATTAAGAATGTAAGAATTGGTAAATACAATTTTAATAACTTTTTTTAGCCTTTTTAGTAGATTACTTAAGTAATTAAATTGGTAACCTTCATTATTGATCATAAAAAGTTACTAAAATTAATAAGGATGTAAGATTATTTGAATCTAGATAGTACTATAATGTTTTCATAACTTTTATAACCTTTAAATTAAGTAATCTTAGATAAGAAAATTAATCAGCGACCAATATTACTAATAATGTAAGGTTATTAAATATAGTAGACTGTAAAATACCTTTTTGGAATTTGGATAACCAATATAAGTTTTTAGTAATTTTAGGTAAGAGAATTGATAACTATCTTATTACTTAAGTTACTAAGGATTTAAGGTTACTTAATTTTTATTGATAGCATCGTAGCCTTTTTAATAACCTCTAAAGGTTTTTTTTGGGGTTACTTATGTAAGAAAATCGGTATTAATTACTTACTAAAGATGTAAGATATCAATTAAGAATATAATTAAGTTTGTTAAATTTGTTGATAGCATCATGCCTCGGTCCTAAAACGTCTTTTTTAGGCATCTAATAAAAAAACATGTCACTCGATAAGTCTTGGTCCGAAAACGTCTTTTTTTTATGCATCTAATAAAGAACATGTCACTTGATATTTGATTAATAATACTATCTATGTAACAACACTGGATTAATTCTAACTAAAGTTATCTAATTAAAGATGAAAGTAATAATAAAATGCAATAGATGTCACATAAAATCAAGAAAAAATATTGTAAGTTTCTTTACAACTTTGCCTTAATTGATGTTAAAAAATTTCGAAAGATTTAATTTGAGGTGAAAACGAATTAATTTTGCAAAAGAATATGAAATCCAAAAATAGAATAAGAAGAAAAATCGAGCTTTCTATATTCCAAAAACGATACTTGCTGCATTCAATTAAAATAAAAAGCTGATTCCAATCCATTTCAAGAGCTTCATAGTTTGAAATTTTAGATAAGTTTCAATTGTTAAACCAATAAATTTTCCTACTTATCAATGAATATTGGTGAGAAGTTCTTCAAAAAAGGGTTTAGAAGAGAAAGAAAATAAGATGAAAAGAGGAAGGAAACAACCTTAAAAGTATTTATTATTCCCTCCCCATTATGGATTAATTAGGATTAAGTGATTTTAATGGGATTTTTTTTGTACAAGTTAGAATATAGTAATAGCATTCAAAACTTATTTGATAGCGAACATTATAGTTATTTTGATATAATCTTAAATAGTTTTAAGTGAGAAGATTCATAACCTTTTTTATATATATAAAGTTACTAAAATCATCCAAGAGCGCAATTAGGTTTGTAGAGAGCATTATAGCTATTTTAATACCTTTTATAATTTTTTTAGTAATTTTAGATTACAAGATTAATAACATTCATAATTGACGAAAATTATTAAAAGTAATAAAAACATAAGGTTATTGAATTTGTTGATAGGACTATAGCTTCTTTTTTTTTATACTCTTCGCAACTTTTTTTACTAATCTTAGATATGAAAATTATACTCCTCATTAAATTGATAAAATGCTACTAAATTTATTAAAGATGTTAGGTTACTAAATTACCTTATACTATAAAAATTTTTATAACCTT
>AWUE01015032.1:0-31451 GCA_001974825.2 Corchorus olitorius | reverse complement strand
ACTAAAATTACTAACAGTATAAGGTTAATTACTGAATTTATTGATAACATTCAAAAACCTTTGATAACTCAAATAGTTTTTAAGGAACATTTGATGAGGAAATTGATAATCTTATTCTTATTCTTTTTTTTTCTTGCATCAAAAATCAATAACCTTCTTAATTGATTAATGTCTAACTTTCGTTCTTAATAGCCCTGTAGTTTTTTTAGTAAATTCAAATAAGAAAATTAATAACCTTCCTTCATTATTGAAGATAACCATAATTGTATAATAATTTAAGTTTTTTTGTTCGTTCAATGAGATTAATTATTTCAAATCTCTGCAAACTAAATGACCAGATTTTGATGATTAATTAATCAAAATTTATGAAGATGAAAAGTACGCATGTGTGGAATATATGATCTATTAATTATTAACATACGTGCAACGCACGTGCTTTAACTAGTATACTATATAAGTCTAAACTTAAAAAACCTTGACCTGAAATATCTAAAATAGCCTTTTTAATTTTAAAATTTTAGTTATATTTTTAAGGGTTAATATGTAATCTATCCAATCAGATTTTATTTCCATATTAAAAAAGTCTAAAATAATAACAATTATTTTTATATTAAACAACTTATTATTATAATTATTAAAATTATTATTAGTTATATATATAATTACGTTTTCCTTTCCATATCACAAAAGTCCAATCTAATATAATACTAACAATTTTTTCACGTTAATTTAGACTTATTATTATTATAATAATTATTAAACTTATTATTAGTGGTATTATAATTATTAAACTTATTATTATAATAATAATTATTATTAGTGGTATGTATATTTTTTCTTCATCTTTTCTTAGATAATTTAGACTATTTCAAAGTTGAGTATATAATATTTTTTTCTAAAAAAACAAATAAAAAACAAAATCATATACTTCGACTTAATATGTAGCAAAAAAATACTTATCTTTTTTGACCAAAAAAAAAACTTCAACTTAATTGCCTCTTCAAGAACAGAAAAAGAAAAACACATATAGTTTTTCAGGTTAAAAAAAAAGGCATTTTCCTTTTAAAATCGAAGCCTCCATATAAGATCTTCAATTCTAAATTAAAAGAAGAAAATGGACCAAAAAAAATTAAAAGAAGGAAAATAAGATTTGGGGTTTGATTATTAGAGTAAAAAAGATAGTGGGCATAGTCATGGGAATGACAGTTGTAAATTGTAATAAGAGGCAAAAATGAAACAAAATAGATGCCATGAAATTAGCGGCATAGTTTGGTAGGGCCTAGAGGAGGTTAGAGAAGATGGTTGTTTTACCAATTATATTTAGTTAGTCTTTTTTGGTGAATCTAATTAGTCTTTTTTAAAAAAATTATCAATATATCAAAATTTAAATAATAACTAATGATATTTATATTGAATGCCTCACAATTTTGTATTTGCTAACTAACAATGTGACAGCCAATATTCACCGTGTATAACTTTTTTCTTTTTTGATGACATCGTTAATTATAGTGCATGTGCAACTTTTTAATTTTCATTAATGTAAGCTTAAATCACATCAATCCTTCATTAATTAATTAATACCCAAAAAATTGGTAGATTAAAAATGACAAATCAAGTTCTATCTTTGGTTTAAACTGTCAAAAATATGTATATGTAGCATATTAAATTTAATTTCTCAACCGTAAAAAAAGTTAAGGACATATGATTAGTAATTAGGAAATTTTTATTTATCAATCCAATTTGTATATCCACTTTTATAGTTCCTCACGTTGCATTAAGTTTAGTTACAATTTTATACAAATATAATTTATATAAAGGTAAGAGTATGTTTGATTGAATTGTGAGAACAAATATTAAAAATTAGTTATGTAGCTAATATTAAAAAGTTTAAGTTTATGTAGTTTATTTAGTATTATATTATTATATATTAAAAAGTTCAATTCAATTTAATTTTTCTTTGAAATATATCAATAGATCATTACTTATTTTGCTTCAATAGCTTCAATCACATTAATCTTTAGTTAATATGCACAATAGCATATAAATTCAATTTCTCGATCGCAAAAAGGAAGGAACTATAAATTGGTGAATAGGAAAATATTATTTCTCAAACCAATTTGTATACAAATTTTACAAATTTGATTTACAGATAAGGATGTCTGGTTGTGTTGTGAGATTTGTTTTGGAAAGATTAAAATGGTGAATACTAAAATTAGATACTATATAGTGTGACATTAGAATGGCAGCAATAATTATCTAAAAAAAATAATGGCAATAATAAAAATAAAACAGATTGAAAATTCAAAAAAAAAAAAGGAAAGCTAGAAGGCTGAAGAAGAGGGAAAGAGAGAAGAATAAAAGGCAAAAAGAAAATTGACTGAAAGTTTGTTCAAGCTATGTTTTTCTTTTCGGTAAATTGAAAGTTTTTTTTCATTTTTTTGAAGGATAAATAATTTATTAAAGAGGAGAAGGTTACAACCAAGCAATCAAGTTTGATATTCTTGAGACACCAAGCTTGGCTAAAGAGTCTGCAAAGAAATTTGCCTCCCTAAAAATATAAACAAAAGTAACATGACCGATAATCTCTAACAAGTTAGACAACTATTAAAGAGATTACTAAACTTCCATGGCCTACTATCAGATTTAGTAATGCATGAGATAACATTTGAAGAATCACTTTCCAAAATAATTCTAGGCAATGGGAAAGCAACAACATTCATAATGATTGATAAAACTTCAACAACCGCCAGAAGTTCAGAAAGGTTGGAGTCAGCAATACCTATGTTCAAATGGTTGTTTCTTTTTGGTAGACTATCTTATTTTAACAATTTTAAGATGAGGTGTCATCATTTTAATGGAATGCAAAAAAGACCTATTTTTAGTATCATCCTATCATAATTTAAACTCATATAATATTGATAAATAATTTAGAGTAAAATAAAAGGTTCAGAACTATGGGTGATATCTACAACAAAGAGAGTTAGAAGGCTAGAGAAGCGGGAAAGAGGGGAGAATAAAAAGGATAGAAAACTACCTAAAAGTTTTGTTTCGATCGATATTTTTCTTTTTGGTAAATTGTTTTATTTTAACAAGTTTAAGATTTATAATATAGATATAATTAAGAAATTATAAAGTATAATAGAATAAAAGGTGTGGAACTAGCACTGATATCTACAACATAATTTTGTTCTCTTAAAGTTAATAATTTTGGTTAAGATGCCGAGTTAATCAAAGAAATTGCAAAATTACAAATTTGAAGATGAAGAAAATGTTGACACATCTCAACATTTTCGTGGAAAAGAGAAAGCTCAAGAAGAGACAAAAGGTTGATGGAAGTAAAGATGGAAATATAGATGCAGACTTAATTATGCTTGATGGATGATTGCCAAGACAAGCATATGAAAAACCAAAAAGAAAAAAGGAGTTGCAAGAAAAGCCAAGTTAGTCACAATTGATGATGAAGATGATGACATAACTTTGGTGAAAATAAAAAATGTTGTCAACAAAAAGATTAAAGTGGAAAAGAATTATAATGATAAGTTTATTTTCGTAGACTATTAAACATAATTTATATATTTATTATATACTTATACTTATTTCATTTGGATTATTTTAATATTTATGATTTATAAAGATTAAATTATTATATATTTGTTATGTTATATATTACAGATTAATATGTGATTTATTATTTTTATTTAGTTATTTCATTTCTTATAATTTACAAATTATTAAGACACGTGTAACTATAATTACAATCTCATATATACTAATTTAGGTACGTTTTTATGTAACTTTTATTTATTTATTTATTATGAATAATTTATCATAAGAAAATAAGTGGAAGAAGTAGATATCACTTTAGAACAATTGCTCAATCCATCATAAAAATTGCAAATTCCTTCCAATGTTTTGTGTTCATTTCAATTGTCATGGAAATCAACAACAAAAATAAGCAATGAGAATTTTGTTTTCATAGACTATTAAACATATATTATTTATTATATTAATAATTCATTTAGATTTGAATATTTTTATTATATATGATTTATAAAAATTATTTTTTTCACATTATATTATAAATTAATATGCCATTTATTTTCGATAAAAAATATGTCATTTATTATATTTATTTTATTTTAATTTTTATGTTTTATAAATTATTAGCATACGTGCAATAATAATAATAAAGTCCAATGTTTTTGCCACTAAGGTTGGTTGCCAATAAGGGGCCAACGCCACCCAATAAGGGTTTGGATTTTGGGTAGAAGATATTCAGATTTGACATTGCACAGACCATATTTAGTAGACAATTCATATGTTCCAAAAACTCCATAGAAGAAAGTGTCCTAAATCCTCGAAGTCGAAGATGAGATAATGGTAAGCAGAGTAGTTGATTTTGGAAGACGGTTGGGAGTTAATAGGTGGTATATCTCAATATCCAATTTCCAAATCAACATGTTTATTATAAATTGACTATCCAATTAAGCTAGCTAGCGGTCTCATATTGTTTAGGTTGAGGTGTCACATCTGCAAAGTAGACAAAGGTTTAAAATTAATATTCATTCGCACAAGATACTATTATATAAATCACTTATATAGTTTTCAGTCATTCGTGAATCATGACTTATTTTGTTAAGAAGTCGTAATATATGATTTATTATTGCTTACTTGGGTAATTTTAAAAAATAGGGTGATTATTGAACTTGTCCGAGTGTTAATTTTTTTTAGAGCAGCCGGTTGTCAAGTCTGAATTTAGGTCTTTCTATATAGACATTATACCATTCCTTCGACGCCCACAGTGAGAAGTTACATCAAGATCGTTGCCGGCCAGCAAAGTTGTGGATTTAATATAATTTCTACATAGAACCCTGTTTGGCTGTTGGTAGCAAGTTGTCTCAAGTCAAACATGTCTTCTTCCTAACCCTAATCCTTATACTTTTCCCGGAAAGAGAGCAACAAGGGCGTGATATGTAGCTATTATGAAACAATCAAAATTATCATGCTAGCCTTTGAAGTTTGAATAAGTATGACTACTGCAACTTCTTTTTAAACAATTTAATTTGATTTTTAAAGGAAGATTAAAGTCTTTACATAAGTTAACTCTGTACGTAACTTTATAATTCACACAACCAAATAAGTTTTTTTTTTGATGTGATTTGATCATCAGATCTTTTATTTATTTAGAAATCTGCAAAATATATAAGACAAGGTGCCAGTGGTGCATGGTTTTGTGTTTGTCAATATATTAATTAAGTGTCGAACATAAATTATTGAAGTGTATGATATTGACGGTGAATGATGACTTTATTTAATCATGCAAAATTTTATTGCTGGAATATCATAACCCCAATTCCATGTAACACTTATTGCATTGAGAATATTTATCAATCAATAGCAGCGCTTTACGGCCAAAAAGAAAAAAAAAATTGCAGGGCTTTGCAGCAGGAGAGACTTGGAATTTGGTTGTTGACTCTGTTTAGCATTTCCTACAAATTATGTTTGGTTCGTGGTATCTCAGTTATCATGTGGGAATGTCATTCCTACCTCTTCCCTGGGAATGCTATTTTAGTGGGAAAGTGTACATTTTTTGTTTTTGTGGGAATTGGATTACAATGTTTGGTTATCGTTAGAATCTGACATTTCCAAGGTGTGCAAAGTACAACCTTTGCCCCCAGCTTTCATTCCAAAAATTTGGTAAGTTTAAATAGTTAGTAAAATATTAAAATTTGAGGGTATAAAAGGAAAGTTATTAAAATTTGAGGGTATAAGAGGAAAGTCGAGATAAAAATAATAAAACTTTCCTGGGAAAGTTAACTTTCCCATGGGAATGACAATCCCACCTGAAATTAGATTCCTCCAACTAAATATGGGAAAGTTATTCCCCCTACTCAACTTACCACACTTTCCCACCACATTTCACGGACCAAAGGCAACCTACAGTGTAAAGTATAAGATTTCTTCTGTTGGTACTCTAATATTATTGGAGTGATATGGAATAGAGAAGAATTGTGTTTCGCCGAGGATCAGGATGGGAACAACTTCTAGATGGTCAGTTCACATGCTCTCTACCCTCCTAATTTACTATACAGTTTTGATATTATCGTGTCCTCAATGTTGCTACTCTGCCTCTGCTAGAGATAACATAACGATATCAACAAGTCTAGTTGATAATGGAGAAACTCTGGTTTCAGCTGGAAATAGATTTGAATTGGGGTTTTTTGGCCCACCCAGAAGCTCAAAAGTGAATAGATATCTAGGAATATGGTACACTTCCAATCCACAAACAGTTGTTTGGGTTGCTAACAGAGAAAAGCCACTTTCAGATGTAAGTGGAGTCGTTTCTATCGAAGGTGGAGACCTCAAGTTATCTGACGCAAGAGGGGAAGTTTATTGGTCTACAAATCTTGAGCTTGAAAATCCGAACCTTGTGGCAAAGCTCAATGATACTGGCAACTTAATTCTGCTTGATGATAGCTTGAGGGATCATTTGTGGCAAAGCTTTGACCATCCGGCAGATACATTTCTTTTTGGTATGGAGATGGATGAAAATTTTGCATTAACATCATGGAGCAGTGAAAAAGATCCAGAAGCAGGAAATTTCACATTCATGCAAGATCCGGATAGAAGGAATCAGTTTGTTGTCGTGGAAAATAGCTTCACTTACTGGAGATCAAGTAAACCGGATAATCTCTTTGCATCGAGTAACATGCCTTCTACAATAATCAGTTTCTTGAATTCTAGTGGGAGCAATGTAGAAAATTTCAATGATAGAGGAAAGGTGTTTAATTTTAGTCAGAATAATACAGCTGAAGATTTTAAAGATAAAAGATTGGTGATGAATTATACCGGAGATTTACAGTACTGGCAGTTGGATAACGACACAAACAATTGGAACTTGATCTGGTGGGAGCCAAGAGATAAATGCAGTCTGTTCAATTATTGTGGGAATTTTGGTACATGTAATGCCAACAATAAGTTACCGTGCAAATGTTTGCCCGGTTTCAAACCAAAATTCTCAGAGAAATGGAATGCCGGAGATTTTTCGGGCGGATGCCTTAGAAACTCTACATCATCATGTAGCAATGATCGGTTCTTGAGGTTGAGAAACATGAAAGTGGGATATTCAGGCTTATCATATGAGGCTAAGGATGAAGCATACTGCAGAGACGTGTGCCTCAGTAAGTGTCAGTGCCAGGCATATTCATATGTTGTCCAGAGAGACAGTAAGTCATGCTTTACTTGGGTAGAGGAACTCCAAGATCTTCAAGATGACCAAGATGGTGGCTATGATCTCTATATCCGCGTAGCGCACTCTGATATAGGTATTTTACTCTTCACATATGTAGCACTCTCTGACCAACAATTATATTTGGCTTTAGTAGGGTTAATCCAAAAAATTAGCATGAAGTAGTACCAATTTTTCTCTGAGGTTAATACCTTTTGCAATAACAATTTCCAAAGCATCTCTTAACTCAAGGAAAAGCTTGATTTAGCCATATCTATTCTACTTGTTTGATGCAGAATCAACAGATAGAAATTGTGAGACGTGTGGCATGAACTTGGTCCCTTACCCCCTAAGCACTGGACCAGGTTGCGGTGATCCTATGTACTCCAGTTTCTATTGCAATAACAATACGGACCAGCTTAGTTTCATGGGCAACTATAATGTCAGCAGGGTTGATCCAGAGGCAAGAACATTTGTTATCCAAATACCATCCAAAGAAGCAGATAGTTGTGATGCCATTCAATCATCCGGAAGCAGAATTCTGCAGCTCAATCAATCATCCCCGTTCAATGTGACCAATTGGTGCAGTAGTGATTCTTCATTAATTGGTATGATTGAAGTGGAAATTAGTTGGAAGCCGCCAATAGAACCAACCTGTACATCACCTACTGACTGCAAGGATTGGCCACATTCAACTTGCAGTATCACAAAAAATGGGCAAAAGCGGTGCCTTTGCAATGCTAACTTCCAGTGGGATGGCTTAGCTTTGAACTGTACTCAAGGTTAGTATCAAGTTTGATGCATATTGAGGAATAACACTTGTCTCTAACATTTTGGTCTGTTTGTAAGCTTAGCCACCCTGAAGCAAATCAGGCATGAGATTGTGTGATTTGTTTTCTGCAGAATTTCTTCAAAAAGGGGGGCAAGCAGCAGAGTCTTTCATTAGAAACAATTCACTCCCTCTGATCCTGGGAGTAACTCTGGCAATCGGAATGGCCTTTTTCTGCGTAGTTGTTTCTATTTACATGTGGAGGAGAAAGGCTGTAAAGAAGCAAGGTAAGTGTGGTGCATCTTTTACTCATCTGTCACTACTTAATTTCTGATAAAGTATTTATGTTGCATCCATAAATATGTTTGTTTCTTTTAAATTCAGAAAACCAAAGAAAAGCTGCTCTTCATCGTTATGACACTGAGAGAGGGGTTAAGGAGCTAATGGACTTGAGCCATTTCGAAGAAAAAGATGGGACAGGCATAGACGTGCCTTTCCTTGATTTTGAAACCATACTAACTGCAACAGACAATTTCTCAGATGAAAACAAACTTGGAAAGGGAGGGTTTGGGCCAGTTTACAAGGTATCATTCTCCACATTCATTATATAAAGTTCAAGACATTTATTCTGAATGCTGCTATTAACTTTCAAACGCTGTGACGCACGCCAGGGTAAGTTTCCAGGAGGTCAAGAAATGGCTGTGAAGAGGCTATCAAGTGTATCAGGACAGGGCTTGGAGGAGTTCAAAAATGAGGTGGTGTTGATTGCTAAACTTCAACATCGGAATCTTGTCAGACTATTGGGCTATTGCATCAGAGGAGAGGAAAAGATTCTACTCTATGAATATATGCCTAACAAAAGCTTGGACTCTTGGATATTTGGTTAGCCACCGGAAACCTTCACTGTTATATTATTTGATTGCCATTCCATTTTTACTTCACTTGATTTAAGGCTTGTTACAAGTGTGATTGATATATGTTATGCTGTTGTTGGATGATGAATTTTAAAGATGAATCATTTAGCCAGCAATTGGATTGGGAGACACGGTTCAACATTATCCTGGGAATTGCTAGAGGATTGCTTTATCTGCACCAAGATTCTAGGCTTAGAATCATTCATAGAGATTTGAAAACTAGCAACATACTGCTAGATGCAGAGATGAACCCCAAAATATCTGATTTTGGCCTAGCAAGGATGATGCAAGGCAAAGAAACTGAAGCAAACACACTTAAAGTAATTGGAACATAGTGAGTTGACAGTTTTATTGTTTTCAATATATAAATATATATATAGTCTTTCATTTCTAATTATAATGATTAGAAATGCATTTCTAATCATAATGATTGTTGTATGATATATTGCAGTGGATATATGGCTCCAGAGTATGCATTAGATGGCCTTTTCTCAGTAAAATCCGATGTATTTAGCTTTGGAGTACTCATGCTTGAGATTGTAAGTGGGAAGAAGAACATGAGATATTATCAGGTGGAAGATGCCCCAAGCCTAATTGGTTATGTAAGTATCAGATTAATATTTTTGCTATTTAGTTCTGTTAAACTTTCCTTTGTCCATGCCAAGTTTCCAATTGCAATATTGAATATTTGTTCTAGGCATGGAGCCTGTGGCAAGAAGGCAAGGCCATGGATTTAATGGAGGAGACACTAAGGCCAAGTTGCAATGCAAGTGAGTTTCTGAGGTGCGTTCATGTGGGGCTATTATGCGTGCAAGAAGATCCCAGCGAACGCCCCACCATGTCTAATGTTGTTCTATCGCTTGGTAGCGAAACATCGAGCCTTGCAATTCCAAAACAGCCAGCCTTTCTGACGAGAAGAACTCTTTCTACCACTGCTTCTACATCTAGTATTAGTAAAGCAGAAGCCATTTCTGAAATCACTTCTACTCTCCAAGAAGGCCGATAATTGTGTGAAGGCTTCCCTTTTCTTTTTTTTTTTCAATTTTTATGCACATTACATATTCACGTAATTTTTTATGCTTCAACTCCTCCAAGTTGATGTAATTGTAAACCTTTCTTGTTTATACACGAATAAAAGGAAACATTTGTGTAGAGTAAGAGGAACCATAAAGTGAGTAGTTTTCAGCAGAAGGAAACAATTAACATGAACAAAATCTATAGCTTAGGACTAAATGGCCCATACAAGTAAATTGGACTCTTTTGTTTCGGTTCGGGCTTTTGGCGAATTGGGAATTGCTAGTTGTAGAATTAGGGCCTAATAAAGGTGGGTGGCAAATATGACCCGTCAGTTATTAAGTAAGCATTACATCATGATTGACGAGTTATTAATGAGTGTTTATTTTAAATCATGGCATAATGGGTTTTGTCCTTTACTCTTCAATCCAATTGGCCATTTTGTCAGCAAAAGTAAGCAAGTTTGGGAAACTCCACGTGAAAATCTTATTGAACTTGCAGTTGCTGCCTGCGGCTTTTGATATGTAAAACAAGACCGCTGCGTGACTCTATTATGTAGTGTATTTTACAGTCAATTGGATACAAAGCGTATCTTTGTTGCTAGCTCTGTAAAGTCTCGCAAGTGTCAACATAGTTTAAACTTGTTTGTTGGCTGTTTTTCAAGTGCTTTTTAAAAATGGTTTGTTGGGTTTTGGCTTTTGGAGTATATAGTCCTCAGTTTCCGGATTCTCAACTTTGTTAGTTCCTCAGAGCATCTAAAAATGTCTGATCTGATCTGATCTGCATGCATTTTGCAAACCCTTTTTAATTCTTTTATTTCTCACAAGTGAATGAAAAACATAGTTTTATGGTTCCACAATGTACCCTTTGTTGCTAAATTACATCTTTAGTCTTAATTAGGGGGTAGCTATGCTAGGGATCCTGCTAATCTAGCAAGAGTGATGGTCCTATGGACTCGAGTCCGTGGGAGTTGCCACGCAACCGAGGCTAAATCACACGTATGATCATAAATTGATGTGAGTTTTAAGTTTACCTAATGTTTAGAAGTCCATATCTACCTATAAAATAAATAAAAAATTTATTTGGAGTTAAACTTCATGTTCAAATCGTATCTTAATTATTAATATCCTTAATTGAACGAAAGAAAAAATTATTTGGTACGAAACTTTATATTGAACTTCTACCTCAATAAATACAAAATTTTAAAAAATTTCACATTCCAAACTAAAATTCATTTAAAATACTATATGGATAAACTTAAAATTCATATCAATTTATGATCATACGTGTAATTTAGTCTTGATTGCGTGGTAACTCCCACGGACTCGAGTTCATAAGACCATCACTCATCTAGCAATATCAATAAAAGTTGTTTTGAGTCCTCTAAATTCCTTCGACATACATGCCAGATTTCAGCAGATGAAAGCGACTGCCCCGCAATTGGCATATGGCACAAATGGACTTAGTCCACGGCTGGTATTTTCCTTCCCAAAAAGCAAAATTTCATTGACATTAGTCGGAATGGGTCGTTTTCATCAAATATAAAATAAGCACAAAATTGGGGAAACCAAAGTGTGTGTATACATGGAGTCCCGCGTAATCATATCTTAATCACACCACAAAACGAAGAAAAATAAAATTAAAGTGAAGGGTCCGTTATAAAAAGATGTAAAGTAACAAAATCCGATGACCTTGACCTCTCTCGCCAAACAAAAACCAAAAAGAAAAGGACCTGAGAGCTGAGAGCTGAGACCCTACTCACTCGGCTACCATTAACATGACAATAATTCAACTCAAGTCTTGTACAGTGGCGGATCCAGAAATATTTTTCAGAGTGGGCACAATATCTTTTATACATAAATTTTATAAGAAGTATCATTAAAAATAATGATTTATGGGTTATCCTTGATGAGTTTATTGATTGAGGGTGGGCACGTTGATTAAATTAGGATGGGTACTATATAAAATTATATGTAAAATCAAAGAATTTTGAAAATTGAGGGTGGGCAAGTGCCCAACCCCACATATGAATACATCCGCCCCTGGTCTTGTACATTATTATGCTTGGTCTCTTCAATCTCCACTAGTGTAAGCTGAAGCAAGCTTTTAAGGGAGATCAATATGACAATATAGTATGCTTACTTGACTCGAACAGAATATCATAGTCCATTACAATGGATATGGATTCAAGCCAAAAAAAGTATTAGGAGCCAAGTCAAAAAGATATTGTGAGAATACCACTTTGCACCCTTAAGTTTATACAGACTGTCACTTTGCATCCAACTTTTTTATTTTGACCAAAATGCATCCTAAAGTTTTATTTTTGTGCCACTTTGCACCCTCTATTCGGTAGGACAAATGGATTGGTCACGGCGTCCGACGTGGCATGCCATGTAGACAAAAAATGACACGTGGCACGTATCCTTTTGTGCACATGGCATGCCACGTGTCACTTTTTGAAACACATGGCATGCCACATGTCACTTTTGGGTAGACATGGCGTGATACATGTCACTTTTTGTTACACGTGACGTGCCACATGTCGCTTTTTGGTACACGTGGCATGCCACATGTTGCTTTTTGGTACACATGGCATGCTACGTCGGACACGGTGATAGAGCCGTTTGTCATACCGTGACGGAGGATGCAAAGTGGCACAAAAATAAAACTTTAGGGTGTATTTTAATCAAAATAAAAAAGTTGGATGCAAAGTGACAATCCGTACAAACTTAAGGATGCAAAGTAGCATTTATGACTTTTTTGTTATGTTTATTTATGGACCAACATTTTGAATTTTGTTAGATTCATTGTAAGTACTAGTGATAAAAATTCACTCCTTAAACAGAATTGGCGGTGATTTCTATTCCTAGGATATATTCTATGAGAAAAAGCATAAGAGTATAGCCATTACGTCAAACTTTTCTTTTTCTCAAATTTCCAAATCACGAGGGAAAATTTTCAGTTTTAAATGATTCTGTCGCTTTAAGCTTTAGATTAGTTAATTCAACAATGCGACAATATTTCGCCATCATCTTTAATTTCCATGCACACAGTATTAGCTGCTGACCAATGTACCTAGTGATTGTGGCTGTGGGGGCGTTTTAGATAATGGGAAACACAACATCACAGCACTTTTGCATAGACAAGAGAATAAGCAAATTTCTGCACAACATGTGGAAACATGTTATTAGTTAGCCAATGAATGCTTCCTACCTAGTTCATTTCAATCTTCCATATAGATATGGGAGAAGTAAGATCAAAAGGAAAAATCATTACCACATTATTTGCAAGGCAGATGCTGCCCATGTTTTTGCTCAACTTTCTGTTTCTCACTTCTCTTGTATGTTCTTCTGCTATAGAGAACATAACAGTAAATAGTTCAATCAAAGATGGTGAAGGAGACAGTCTGATTTCACCAGGAAAAAGATTTGAGTTAGGATTTTTCACTCCTAATGGAAGCTCTAACACCAGGAGATACGTGGGGATATGGTATTATGGTTCAACTCCGCAAACAATAGTTTGGGTTGCCAATAGAGACAAGCCACTTTTGGATCATAGTGGGGTTTTTGTTGTTGCAGACGACGGCAACCTCAAAATTCTTGATGGAAGTGGGAAATCTGTCTGGTCAACGAATCTTGAAGCAGTATCTTCTGCAAATAGAAAAGCCAAGTTAACAGATGGTGGGAACTTGGTGCTCAGCAATAAAGAACAAGAAAACCATTTTATCTGGCAGAGTTTTGATTTTCCCACTGATACTTTTCTTCCAGGCATGAGAATGGATGGAGACATGATACTAACTTCCTGGAAAAGTTATGATGATCCTTCTTCAGGGAATTTCACTTTTCAGATGGACCAAGAAAGAGTTAACCAATTCATCATATGGAAAAGAACAACCAGGTATTGGAAAAGTGGTGTTTCCGGTAGATTCATTGGTCCGGATGGGATGCCCTCTGCCATGCCCTCAGCAATTTCTTTCTTTCTGTCAAATTTTACTTCTGTTGTACTCCATAATGAGTCCATGCCTCATCTTACATCCTCATTATACAGCGATACAAGGTTGGTTATCGATTTTTCGGGCCAAATTCAGTATTTGAAGTGGGATTCTGAGAAGATCTGGTCCTTGATTTGGGCAGAGCCCAGAGATAAATGCAGTGTCTACAATGCATGTGGAGATTTCGGTAGCTGCAATAGTAACAATGACTTGATGTGCAAGTGTTTGCCTGGATTTACGCCTAGCTCCCCAACAAACTGGAATAGCCAGGATTATTTTGATGGATGCACTAGAAAGTCAAGGATATGTGACAAGAATGCTGAGAGTGACATGTTTTTGAGTTTGAATATGATGGAAGTGGGGAATCCAGATTCTCAGTTCAATGCTAAGAATGAGATGGAATGCAAATTAGAATGCCTTAACAACTGTCAGTGCCAGGCTTATTCATATGAAGAACCTAATGTTGAGCAACAGGGCGGTGGTCGCATTGCAGCATGCTGGATATGGTTAGAAGATCTCAACAACATCCAAGAGGAATATGAAGGTGGCCGTAACCTTAATGTTCGGTTAGCAGTTTCCGATGTAGGTACAACACTTTCCCTTATGAAAATTTCTTGATTTCATGTTTCTTGAAAAGTTAATGATACATTTTGCTTCATGACACTTCCCCTTATGAGTGCTTAGAGAGGCTCTATATAGATGATTGTTTTGGTCTGAGCTTAACCTAAACCTGTTTAACAATGTTCTCCCATTAGACAATCTGACTTCCTTGTTTAGGGAGATTTCAACTCTTCTTGATTCAAGTGCCTGCTCCATTTCATGGACAGATCTGGCCTCAAAACTTCTCTATATCTGGTAGTTGACTATATGATCAACAGAATGGTTTCTGTCTATTGTGGTAGTGTAGTGTAAAAAACTTATAATCCCTATGAAAATAAGTAAGATGACTTAGGAACTCTGTTTTGTATGATTGTAGCAGAAAATTTTCAATGTGTCTGGTTCTGGTATGTGCCAACATTTGTGGACTTACAACCTAGTTATATGAGGTTTAAAAGTCATTTGCTATTAAGTTTGAACTATTAATAAGAAATGGAAAAATAAAGAAATGCCAAAGGGCTCATATCTGAATTTTAACTGATTCTAAATTTGCAGTATCAACCAGAAGAAGTTGTGAGACTTGTGGCACAAACCTGATTCCCTATCCACTTAGCACTGGACCAAAATGTGGAGATCCCATGTACCTCAGTTTTCACTGCAACATATCTTCAGGGGAAGTTACCTTTGATACGCCCAGTGGCATCTATAGAGTGACAAGCATAAATCCAGAAACACATAAATTTAGCATTCAAACCAACGATGCAAATGATTGTAAGGCTGCAAATTCAGGTGACAGTTTCTTTAAGTTGAAGCAGCCATCACCATTTCATGTTACTAGCAGGTGCAATGCAGATGAATTAGAGATAGGCTGGGATCCTCCTCTAGAGCCGGTGTGCTCTTTACCTACAGATTGCAAAGATTGGCCTAATACATCTTGTAATGTAACAAGTGATGGAAAGAAAAGGTGCCTCTGCGGTAAAAACTTTCGATGGGATAACTTGAGTCTGAATTGCACTGAAGGTAAGAATAATGTCAATTAACAAGCCAACTTAGTTATATACAAGCAACAAAAACCATAGATAGAATTATATAGAATCAACTTACTTGTAGCTTATATGTAAAATGGTCTTCTTTACTCTTGCAGACAGTGCTTTTGGAGAAAAGAGACGCAAGTCTTCCACCAGAAAGATGGCTTTATCTCTGATCCTCATAATAGTTTTTCTTAGTGCTTTTGTTCTAACAATTCTGTCAAGCACCATCATTTATGTTTACTTGCAGAGGAAAAAACTGGTTGAGGGAGAAGGTAAGTGGAAAAAACTTGTTTCTTTCTTTTATTTCTTTTCTTTTCTCAGAAAAAGAATCACAAAGTTAAGGGCTATTCTATAATAGGGATATGGGGAAAACTTCAAAGAAATTCTGCACTTCACTTGTACGACAGTGGGAGACATGTCAAAGACTTGATTGATTCAGGACGGTTTAAGGAAGATGATACAGACGGTATAGATGTCCCATTTTTTCAGTTAGAAAGTATATTAGCTGCAACTAAGAACTTCTCAAATGCAAACAAACTGGGGCAAGGGGGATTTGGGCCTGTTTACAAGGTAATAGTCTTTATGTTCTAGTGCTCTTTACAATTCAGCCTCTAACTTTGCTTGGTTAAAAACTTAACACTACTGAAACTGCTACCAGGGTAAATTTCCAGGAGGGCAAGAAATTGCAGTAAAGAGGCTCTCAAGTGGTTCAGGACAAGGTTTAGAGGAATTCAAGAATGAAGTTGTGCTGATAGCAAGACTTCAACATCGAAATCTTGTTAGACTTTTAGGCTATTGTGTTGCAGGAGATGAAAAGATGTTACTCTATGAATATATGCCTAACAGAAGCTTAGACTCCTTCATATTTGGTAAGTCTCTACACTACAGCAATTTCTATTATTAATCATTACACATTACATTAATTTCTTGAATGGAAATGAAAAACCTGACCAGATCGGAAGCTATGCACTGTGTTGGATTGGGATCTGCGATACCGCATCATTTTGGGAATTGCTCGAGGCCTGCTATATCTCCACCAAGATTCAAGGCTGAGGATAATTCACAGGGATCTGAAAACAAGCAACATTCTCCTAGACGGGGAGATGAACCCCAAAATTTCTGACTTTGGGTTGGCAAGGATTTTTGGTGGCAAGGAAACTGCTGTCAACACAAATAGAGTAGTTGGAACTTAGTAAGTAGCACTAAAAATGATGAAATCATATAACCTAACCATACTACATTAGTGACAGTTTCCTAACCTCATAATTTTTGATGTTGCAGTGGATACATGTCCCCCGAGTACGCGCTAGACGGACTTTTCTCATTCAAATCAGATGTCTTCAGCTTTGGTGTTGTTGTAATTGAGATCATCAGTGGAAAAAGGAACACAGGATTTTACCAGCCTGAACAGTCTCTGAGCCTCCTCGGATATGTAAGTTAATAGTCTCATTACATTATTTTTCTAGCCCATTTAACATGCTTGGCTTACTCTCCATCTCTCACAAATGTTGTTAGGCCTGGCATTTATGGAAAACAGACAAGGCATTAGATCTGCTAGACCAGACACTGCGTGAAAGTTGCAATGCAAACGAAGTTCTCAAGTGTCTAAATGTTGGGCTGTTGTGCGTACAAGAAGACCCTGGCGACCGTCCGACCATGTCACAAGTAGTTTTCATGCTTGGAAGTGAAATTGCGTCTCTTCCAGGGCCAAAACAACCGGCATTTGTTGTCAGGCGATGCCCTTCTAGCAGAGCTTCTTCGTCTAGCAAACCAGAGACATTTTCCCAAAATGAGCTTACCGTTACTTTAGAATATGGTAGATAGTAAAGCGCTCAAGGCCCCTAAATAAAAGTCATCATTTAAACAAGGATTAAGAATTAAGAAGCCAATTTTATGTTGTGTTCCCCTATTTTCGAACTGTATATCATTGTTTTGCCAGTGTTGTGCTGTGGTTCAATTCATGCATCGATTTCATTTCCATAAAAAAGGTCAATTGATTTCGCTTAAGCACCACCTGCATTCTGACAATTTCTGCTAGAGACTTGCCTATTTGTTCAAGATTGACTAAATTCCAAGCTCCAAATTACAATATTTTAGCTCATAGCGATCATTGTATCAGTGCATCTCTGCCAAGTGACATGCAATGCAGACCGATTTAATTCTAACTTGTGGACTCTGGCATGTGACTTCTAAAATTTTAAAGAGAAAAATAGAATAGGAAGAAAATATGGCAGGGCTAATCAGAAAAATTCACTTACCATTTGCTTGGGCACAAGTCCTTTTCAATCTTCTAGGAAGTTGGATGTTTGACCAAACTTTCTAGGAAAATTTAAAAAGAACTGATTTTTCCAGCTCCTTTGATGGTTCAATCTCAACTCAAAAACCCCTTTGCATCAAATTTATTCTTTTATTTCAAAAATGTAAAATTTTTTTCCTTAAAAGAAGAAGAAAAAACATTCGGATTTGTTAGAGTTCGTTTGGCATCGTTTCCATTTCCTGTTTTTTGTTGCCAATTTTCTGTTTTTTAAAATAAAACATATTTGGCAGGCTGTTTCCGTTTTCAGAAATTTTGGAAACAGAAGTAGTGTTTTGGAAAAAAGTGGAAGCAAAAATTTTGTGTTTTCATGTTTTTCCAAAACACAAAAGCACAATGATAAACAGTAACTCACATGCTTATTAACCAATTTTTTTTTTAACTTTTTTTATTTAAAAACATACAATCAAATTATATATCCAAACATGTTTTTGTTTTCAAAAATTGACAGCACAACAAAAATAAAACAAAAACGAAACAAAAACAAAAAACAGAAAAACGAAAACGATGTCAAACGACCCCTTAGATTTACGTTTTGAATTACGAATTTACGTTTGGCCAAAAAAATATTACGAATTTACGAGCTTAGGTTTATGTAGTGAAATTTTTTTTTTTGGCCATAATATGTAGTGAAGAATTATATAATTATTATTAGGTCATGATTAATTCGCTCTGGACGTCTCTCTATTATGTAGCCCACAACAAGGGCTTCTACCCAAATTTTGTGACTCTAAACCTTAAACGGGGTTTGGGCTAATAATATTGCTTCTATTTTTTTTGTAGGAGTATGAAGCCCAATGATCTTGCTGGATGATGAAGCTGCCAGAGTTGGCGGGCCAACTGCCCAGCTCTCCCCTCTCAAAAGTCAAATCTCAAGGTTAAAAATATATACCATTGATTGGGTGATAAAATTTCGGATTTGAATTTTGTGAGAGTGTATATTAGATTAGGATGATCCTAAAATGTGGAGCTTTTAGAATTCCATTAAGATGATGCCATATAAGCCTATTTTAATGAGAATCAAATTCTAAATTACACCTTCCCTTACCAAATCATTTCTTTTTAACTCATCATTATTCTTTACTAAACTTTAATCTTATCTCTCACTAAATCAAAACTTCTTTACTTATATTAATTCACTCATTAATTATATTAATTTACTTTACTTTCCTATCTAAATTTGATTTTTTTAAAAAATAAAAAATAAAATTTTGTATTTCATGATAATATGAAGCCTTTTTTATTTGTATTATTTTTAAAATTGTATTTCATTTTAATTTTTTGTTCAATTGATTTTTTTTAAAAAATTGTGTTCAAATTTTTATTGTTGAAAATTCGAAAAAAAAAATTGCGATTTATCAAGTTTGTTTAATATTGAATTTGGTACAGAATAAAAATGAGAAGGAAAAAAAATTGATTTGATGAGAGATGATGCACAATGAAACTTGATTATTATTAATAATTAATGAAAAACGATTAGGTGGCATCAATATAATGGAATCCTAAAAACCCCTTATTTTAGGATCATCCTAATATGATTTAATCTCATTTTGTGAAGGTAGAAAATTATATTTTAAAAGTTTTACCAACCTGACTCTGAGACGGACAACCTTACACATGAAAAAAGAAAACATAATAACTAAATCCGAGTAATTGCTATTAATTTATTATGGTGAAATAATATACTTAGAAGTTGAATGTCAATATTGGTAAGCTAATAAACCCTAAAATATTTTGGAGAACCATATAACGAGTGGATCCGTTCATTTCTCGTGGAGACTACCCTATACATCGTAAGAAATAGAACGACAAGTATGATCAAATAGGAGATATTCTGAATGATTCTAAATCACAATTTTATGATCTTAGAATAGAAAAGAGTCGACGGACGAAACTGCGGGGGCTTGGAGGTGAAAGGGGAAGAAATATTTAAAAACTTTTTTGACAAAATCAATTTGAATGCTAGGCACGAGCTGCTAATACTGTAGGAGAGTATTAATTTTTGGTCATTAATGAATTCTATATCATCGAAAATCGAAATTGTCAAAATGCCGACTAAGAAAAGAAAAATTTGATCTCATCCAATGAGGCGAGCACCATGTTTTTGGCGCCCATTCGTGCATTAACTAATTTGTCTATTACAAAATCACCATTAAATATCATTTTATTGACACTTTGGCAGACAGACAAGCAATTTAGCTTATGTACTGTACGTACGCGTCGAATACACGTATAATTATCAGGTTCCTGGGGATTATGGGTATGGGAAGCGATCATTCATGCTGCTTTGAACTTTCCTAGTTTTTCAAGTCATTTTTTCCTCTCTCTTTTCTTTTGCCTTCCCCAAAAAGCTAGCAATTGCAAATTAGGTTTCAGCTGGCTTTTGCCGCTTTTCTGGTTATTACTTAATTTGTTGACAAAAGTTGACTATTACGTATTCACACCACCTTACTTCCTTGTTTCCTAATGCCTTTTTTCAAAAATAAGTACCCAAATTAAGCTTTTGCATTTGGGTATCTCTCTTTGTATCTATCAAGGAATGTTCCTCATTTAACTTTCAAGTCGTGGTGGATAATTAATTTTTCTGTTCTTATATTGTATAATCTCTTTTTCACTTTCTTAATCTTTCATCACTTTTAATTAGAGATCAAAATCATAATTAATTTGAGATTAAAATTTAGGAAATTATAAATCTGGTCAGGATTCAATATGACTATCGGATATTAGGTTGGTATCGAGATGATAATTGAGAAATTTGATTGTGAAAGCAAATGGCTTGTCCATTACCCATACCACATGACCATTTGTAAGGTTTTATCCTTCGGAATAAAGTAGTATTAAAGTATCTTTTGATTCACGGATGGAGCATGCCTCCACTATTTTAGAATCCTTTGAAGAGACTATTTCAAATGGCTACGCCGGCCTACTATACATATTGCAAAAAATTTGCCCTAAACCATAATCTATTTTTAGAATATTTTTCAGATTCATTAAATCTTCAACACTACACCATATATAAGTATATAACCAAAAATCAAATCATTTTACCATAAATTGTGCTCGACTAAAAATTGTATAAGTTCATAGAATATCGGTTGTATCTTGCAATTTGCTTTCATTCAAATCCATAAAAATCAAATCATTTAATAGTTGTCTCAAAAAAGATATTGCAAATTTGCAATCTATAGCCAATTAAATTTCTTCTCGTGAAAGAAATAATGAATAGGGAAAAGAAAATGAAGGTTCCTCAAAGCAAAAGGTTTGGTTTGGATAGGATTCGGAAGACATGATACCACACCAGCACAAGCTTTCAAATATTTTAATCGTTGAGATCTTATATAACCTTTTTTATATACAATTCCAATTTCCAACCTCAATTATTGAATATTGTCTGGTGAGGAAGATGAAGAACAGTAAATTTTCACATGCATTGATCTTGACATGATAAGAAAATTGGGTATTCTCAAGTGCAATTTGTCATATATACTAACTTTCCAAGAAAAACCCAAGGATTTTTCAAAAAAAAAAGATGTGTACAAAACATAATTCACAAGAAGAAATCCAATTTAATCAGCTTAACAACTAAGTTCTTACCCTTAACTTGTCCTTGTCCATGAAATCTCACATTTTGTGAGGAAGGAACCTTTTTTTTTTCTTTTTGCCAAAAGGAAGGAACCTTCAAGTGTATGTGAAATGTGAACAAAGTTAATTCAAGCAACTTGGAAGGGCAATCTGACCTTCCGGCCAAGTAATAAAAAAAAAAAAAAAGTCAAATCAATAAGGCTAAGCAGAAAAATCCTGAAATAGGCAAAAGAAAATTTGACCTTAATTGCAAAATTTACCCTATTTTACCCTGGCTGTTGTCAGATTGTATTAATTTCATCACAAGTCAAAAGCAGACAGGGGAAACATTAAAAAGTCCAAAAATTTGAAAGAAGGCTTGACACAACACAACAACTTCTTCGAAACAGAGGCAGTTCCAGCTCTGCAAGAATCAAAGCCGACCCAACAATTAAGTTTTCTGTTCCTTTGCTGTCATACATTGGGTGAACATAACCCCTCCTCTTTCCAAGAAAAACCCTCTTCTCCCCAATCCCTATTCCCTTCCGTGTATATATATATATATATATTGCACTCTTAAAACACCCCAAATCCATCTAACTTCAGAAACTTCTTCAATTTCTTTGAGGGAAATCAATAATCATCAGCAAATTAAAGTTCAAGGATTAATTAAGATGGCAGGGTTCGGTAAAACAGCTCCCGTGTTCGAGGATTTATTGCCGGCGATGGCGGAGAAGCTGGGCGGGGAAGGCCTGATAAAGGAACTGTGCAATGGGTTCAAGGTGTTGATGGACAAGGAGAAAGGGGTGATCACGGCGGAGAGCTTGAAGAGGAATGCGGCCATGTTAGGGTTGCAAGATTTGAGAGACGACGAGCTTGTTAGTATGGTGAGAGAAGGTGATCTGGATCGTGACGGCGCTCTCAACGAGATGGAGTTTTGCGTTTTGATGTTCAGATTAAGCCCTGGATTGATGGAAGAGTCCCAGTTGTTGCTCGAGGAGATTCTTGAAGACGAGCTTAGAACGGCGGGCTTCTAATGGGGATTTCGATCTTTTGATTTTTCAGATAGTTTAATTAATATTTGTAAAGGACTACTATTACATTGATCATCTCATTGATTTTGTCAAATAATACATAGCCTCCACCGGCACATAGTAGCACAATACTCTTCTCGCCTGCAAGCTCCCATCTATTTTCCTCTGTTCTTTCTTATTTCTTCTTTTTTACCAATCAAAATACTCAAATACGATAACAGGAAAAAAAAAATAAATCATGGAACCAAGACACAACTGTTTATAAGCCGATTACTATTATTATTGTAGCGTTTGGTTCGCGGTAAGTTGTGGGAAAGTGTGGTTCTTGGACCTGCAAGTCTTGAGCCAGAGTCTTGGATAGTTAATATTCTTCTTACTTGCATTGCCTTTTGCTTTGCCTAAGGCTGTTCCAAATATGTCAACTATGTAGTAAGTACTCTTAATTGCCTAACAAGGGCTAAGGCAAAGTGGCCAAGAGGCTTAAGGAGCTCCTATAACCCAGTTTTGACTGGGTTTGACCTTAAATGGATCGGTGATCAAGCTTCCTATACGTACGAGTTTGAACCAGTCTGGTCCGTCCGGGTCTTACAACATTGTTGTTTCCTTCATTTTAATGCTTTAGATATGAATCCCAGAGGATTATATTAACATTAACATTATTTAAAATTAAGAAGAATCGTTCAGATTTCAGAATACGGCCGGCCGGTGTCTACGGTCTACGGACCATAAGGCAGATAATGGTTCATATATAAAGCTAAGTACAGAAAATATAGCAATTTTTAATGTTGCCAATCGCTCACCTGCCAAATACACAGAGATAGTAATTGTCTCAAATCTCAATTACTTATAAAAAATTCACAAGTCATAGAATTGTGTACAACTATAAACCTCGTTATATTTTTTGTATGCATCTTCCATCCTTATTTGGGCTTGGTCTCAACTTTTGAGATTGGTTGAGGTGGTCAATATTTTGATCTTAAATTCTTAATTAGATTTGAATATTACCCATTTTTCTTTTTTCTATTGCGCAGATGATACATAACTAGATTTAGTAGATATAAGTAAAAAGTTCGGAATTGATCAATTTAATTTTGGAAATCACCCACAGGGTCGCCGGTGACTGCTGTTGCCTGCTGCTGCGTGGGTATTATTCTGTGTAATTTGTCAATGCCACGATATTGGAATTTGGAATTGGAATGGAACCACTAATATTCTTCCTATTTGGATTGGTCAAAAAGGAAGGAAGTTGTCAAAGCTAAAGGCACATCATGCCCACAGGGTTGGATATTGGGCTGACCTTACCTGAAAATTCGTTAGTTTAGCACCACTATTATTCAAGCCCATGTTATTTAGCCCAAGCAAGAGGATTTCGTTCCAATTGTGGTTGAAATTCAAGTTGGAGTAAAATTTCGATTCAAATGGTTTCGGTTGGTTATTTTGCCTTTTTTATGTCCTTCTGTGTTTAGGTCTTTTTTTTTTTTAATTTATTTATTTATGCCATCTTTAACATTTTAGACTCGGTACTATTTTACTTTGGATTATTATTTTAGAACTAAGTTGTTGCCGTGTAAGTCAAAACAATTGTTTTCTTTTAGTCTTTCAGTTGGTTTGGGTTTTGATCATTTCAAGTTCGAGTTAATTTATTGATTTAAATTCAAGTCAATTCAGGTTCTACTTTCTGGGTTGTTTTAGTGTATCAGAATTGGTTTCTTTTTCGTTATATATAAAAAAAAAAGAATTGGTTTCTTTTTGGCCAGAATCAGAGTTGTTGACTTTCCCCAATGATCAATCAAGTCGAATGAATTTTTGGACTTGGATCGGTTTAGGCAGCTATAGTATAAACATAATTACTACTCTAATGAATTATCACGTAGACGATTTCTACCACATCATTTATGGTCTCAATTAATAAAATTTTTACTAGCTCAAAAAAATCGCTACAATTATTAAAATTCTACCACAATCATGTCTAGAGTTTCAGGACACATAATCAAAATTTTGCTTTTTAAAATTAGGGGTAAACTTAATGATAAGGTTGTGACTTTATTGAGTATAACACAACTACTAATTGAGGATGTCATGTGCATGGATCCAACCAAACACGCCCATGAGCATCGAAGGCCCATTTCTTATCACCTCCTGGCTTACCCGATTACACCACAATATGAGCCTTTGATTTGACCACGTTCACATGATAAGCTAACAACGCCGTACAGACACAGATGTATAGAGAGTTGCTTTCTTTCTGCAAAACACAACAATATAAACATAAACACATACCTTATCATTGTCTTCCTTCTTCTAGAGAATTTGACTTAAGCATCGGAGTGCAATCGCAGAACCAAAGTCCTGCCACTCTTAGCTTATTCTTCAATCTAGTAGGTCTGCATTTTCTAGCTGAGTAAAGGAAGTTAAGATAACGTCCAAGCTGGGCCATCTTTAGCAAGTTGAATCATTTTGGCATCAACAAGAGCTTTATTTCAAGAGTTTTTCTTAAGGAAAATACTTTTTGACTCGCCTGATTTTATCACCAGTTATCCCACATAATAATTAAGGTAACAAATTAATTGTAAGTTTAGCCCCTAGTTATAAATAAGAAGGGTTTGCAGGGTAAATTCCTTAATTTTAGGTACTATTAAATATGGTTTTATAAATTATGATAAATTTTTCTAATGCCACGTCACGAGGGATATTTTGCGGGTCAAATAAGCGGGTTGTGTAGCATTACTCTTTTCTTAATTAGTTTGTTGCGCCAAAATTTCCTAGTGCGCCTAGAAAGGTCTTTGACGTTAAATCTCTTTGAGGAAAAAGAGAGGTTCGAAGCGTGCCAGTTATTTTTGTAGAAAAAATAACAAAAAGCTTTTGTAAAAATTTAAAAATAAGAAATCGAGCTTGTGAAAGCGAGAGAGATCAGACGGATTATGACTTCTGGTTTAAAGTCACAGAAGACTATTTAAATCATTAAACCTATTGGGTAATTCTTAAGTAAAAAGTGAGAGATTGATGAACAAAGAGAATGAAAAGTAGATTTTAACTAGAATTGCAAAAGCAAAATTACAACTTGTAAGAACAAGGGTAATGAAAAGTAAAAGACAAGGTTGATCAAACAAGAGTTGACATCTCTCTATAGAGAGAAGTTTGTATTTCCGCAGGGGAAGGGTTGTCCGGAGAGAGCCTTTACGTTGGAGATGGCTCCACTTCTATAGTCATACTGTCAATCAAGATCCACAAATCAAGGGATTTTCATATTAATGGCACCATAGTGACAATCACGCTGTAAATCTGCAATCAACGATGTCAATTGATTTTGTCTTCCACCGTCAACTTCTAATTGATCTTGATCTTCATACCATCCTCCTGAACTTAAGCAATTAGTCATCAATTCGAATCATGCAAATTGCAATCAGCTATAGTCAACTATGTTCTCCATGTGAATGCTTAGTCCTTTTTCCACTTGAAAATGACGCGGTCTTGACTATTTTCCATGTTTTGATGGAGTTGCTCCTCACCTTCGGTACTAACCTCTTTATCATGATGTAATTGCTCGTCACCATCGGTACCAATCAATTCGTCTCGATGGAAAGCGTCCCGATGATAAGTCGTCATGA
This sequence comes from Corchorus olitorius, assembly GCA_001974825.2. NCBI lineage: Eukaryota > Viridiplantae > Streptophyta > Magnoliopsida > Malvales > Malvaceae > Corchorus > Corchorus olitorius. The sequence goes on along the minus strand of AWUE01015032.1, from coordinate 5,390 downwards.
TGGAAAGCGTCCCGATGATATAAATTGTCCTGATGGAAAGCGTCCCGATGATATAAGTTGTCCTTAAAACTTAGGCACAACATTGGGAGCCAATTTTGACTTTGGAAATATTATCACTAGTTTATAACTCGGTCGTTGCCCGGGGATTAAGAATAATTTTAAAAAAAATTACCGTTGAGGAATGTCGTACGATTTTAATTTTTTTCCTTTTCTAAAATTGAGGAGGGTGTAAAATATTGATTGATAATGTTAAAATTATAAAGTATTAAATTGGAACAACATAATGTAAACAAATTAGTAAGATAAAAAAGTCATAAAAATCATTGAAAGGACATGTGTCAATATAAAATAAAATGTTTGGATTATCTAATCATCTTATTGAAGATAAAAGAAACATTTTTTTTTGGTCTTTGGTAGAAAGAAAATCCTTTCACTCCCTCGTGCATTGTTTCTTTGATGGTGACTCTTTGACAACCTCTTCTGATGAACATCCAATTTCGAAGGTCGTGGCTTTGGGTATTGAATCTACATCTTCAATATTTATCTTTGGCATTGGTGGATTGATAAAAGTGTATCTGCCATCATAATAGACTATTTTAGTAATCATCAACATTTTCATCTTGAACTATCATGCCCAGACCGATGAATTCTTCATTTAAAAAAAAACTGAAAAAATCTGCAACATTTAAAATTATTGTTTTAAAAAGTACGTACTTGTTCATCTTGAACTATCATGCCCAGACCGATGAATTCTTCATTTTTCGTATTAATAACTTCCCATAATCTTGTGATGCAAACCTTCAATCTCCATTGATCTCTAATTTGAGATACTTGTTTTAGAAAATGAAAGCCTTGCATTTTGATTTCTCTATTGGAAGAAAAGCAAGTCAAAATAAAAAAGGTTTAAAGTAAAGAAAGACTGACGCTAGAGAATGAGATTGTGTTGTAAATTTTTTAAACGAAGTTACATATCATATATATAGTAGTGAATATGAAGCTTGTAAAATGGGTGGTGATTAGTTTAGGAAATATGTCATGATTTATGGTGAATTAATCAATCAATTAATTTTAATTTTATTAGCATATAGTCAATCAATCAATGAATTATAACTTTGATTGGAAGAGCTTGTTTGACATTGTTTTTGTTTCCTGTTTTCTGTTGTCAATTTTCTGTTTTTGGAAACAAAACAGTGAAAACATGTTTGGCAGACTGTTTTCGTTTTCAAAAATTTTGGAAACAGAAGCAGTGTTTTGGAAAAAAGTGGAAGCAAAAATTTTGTGTTTTCATGTTTTTCCAAAACACTTCCAAAACACAGAAGCACAATGATGAACAGTAACTCACATGCTTTTTAACCATTTTTTTAAAACTTTTTTATTTAAAAACATACAACAAAATTGTATATCCAAACATGTTTTTGTTTTTAAAAATTGACAGCGCAACAAAAACAAAACGAAAACGGAACAAAAACAAAAAACAGAAAAACGAAAACGATACCAAACGACCCCTTAATTAACGAATAATGGATTCATTTATTTAGCTAGCATATTCAATCAATTTAGTTTTTCACTAACGTAATTACTAACTGACTAATTTATTTATTGCAAAATTAAATAATTATGAATCAATTATAACTTTGATTGGCAAAGTTAACTAACTACTAACTTGATTGATTTATTTATTTAGCATGTTCTTTTTTTTGGCATCAATTTATTTAGCATGTTCAATCAATTGATTTTTTTGCTAACATAATTATTAATTGATTGATTTATTTATGGTAAAATTAAATAATCATCAATCAGTTATAACTTTGATTGGCAAAGTTAACTAATGACTAACTTGATTCATTTGTCTATTTAGCATGTTCAATAATTTATTTTTTTGGTAACATAATCACTAATTGATTTATTTATTTATGGTAATTTTTTGGTAGCGATTTATGGTAAAATTAAATAATTATCAATCAATTAAAACTTTGATTGACAGAATTGACTAACGACTAACTTGGATTCATTTATTTATTTACCATGCTCAATAAATTTTTTTTGGTAACATAATTACTAATTGATTTATTTATTTATGGTAATTTTTTTTGTAGCGATTTATGGTAAAATTAAATAATCATCAATCAATTACAACTTTGATTGACAAAATTAACTAACGACTATCTTGATTCATTTATTTATTTAGCATGTTCAATTAATTTTATTTTTTTTGCTAACGTAATTACTAATTGATTCGTTTATTTATGGCAAAATTATAGGAGTAACTTTGATTGACAAAGTTGACTTAGGACTAACTTGGTTCATTTGTTTATTTAGCATGTTGAATCAGTTTATTTTTGCTAACATAATTACTAATTGATTCATTTATTTATGGCAAAATTTAATAATCATCAATTAGTTATAACTTTGATTGGCAAAGTTAATTAACGACTAATTTGATTTATTTATTTATTTAGTATGTTCAATCAATTTATTTTTTTGCTAACATAATTTCTAATTGATTCTTTTATTTATAGCAAAATGATCAAATCACCATCTATCAATTATAACTTTGATTGACAAAGTTGATTAAGGACTAACTTGATTCATTTATTTATTTAGCATGTTCAATCAAGTTATTTTTTTTAGTGGCCAAAAAAATCAAGTTATTTTTTTGACAACATAATTACTAAATGATTTATTTATTTATGGCAAAATCAAATAATCATCCATCAATTATAACTTTGATTGGCAAAGTTAACTAACGACTAACTTGATTCATTTATTTATTTTGCATGTTCAATCAATTTATTTTTTTCAACATAATTACTAATTGATTCATTTATTTATGGCAAAATTAAATAATCATTAGCTTTTGGGGCGATGCATTTCTAGTTACTAGTTGATTCATTGTTTTCCTCAAATACTTCTAATTCATTTACAATAGTCCATTGAAAAAAAAAATTAAACCACACGATTTCAAAAACATTAAGATAAGACCAAACATTTTAATTGTTCAAATAAGAATACAACCAACCTTACAACTTATTAAAAATCTCGTAAAAAACTATGTTTTTGGTACATCCTTCTCGTTCATGATTTTCTAATCCATTAACCAATATCTTCAATCCTTGTAGAGAATTAAAACAAATGAATAAATAGATAATTCTTTGAAAGAAATGAATAATTAACATATAAATATAAACAAATGAAATGAATCTCTAATTACAACAAATTGAAAATTTTATACAGAAACTAAAAAATAATTAGAGGATTCCTTCAAGGAAAAAAGAAAAACAAAACAAATAAAAGGAAATCCTTTATGAATATATACTAAACTTTTTTAACCAAAAAAAAATATATACTAAACTTTAAAACTCACATCAGAAATCATTTAGGTAAAAAGAAGTATCCAATGAGATGAGAGAAACCATTATTTATAGTGGTAATCTTTTAAGCTATCTTTTTTTTTTTGCCAGTTCTTTTAAGTTACCCAAAAGCATGTATTTGCACATAAAAATTAAAAAAAATGAAAATAATATTATCAATGAAAAAATACAAATCAAAGGAAAAATTAAAGAAAAAAATTCTTGTTAACATTAAAATGATAAACAACGAATTACATGTTAATAAGGTTTAGAGAATGAAATATAATTGAATATAAAAAAACTTACAATAGTAGATGCCGACAAAAAAGATGTAATAGAAAAAATGAGATGAATTATGAGAGTTTGTGGGAGGGGTCCTTTATATATACAAAAGAAATACAATTAGTATTTATTATGAGTTAATTTTGGATCTAAAATGAGATGTACAATTAGGTTTAACACAATAATTAGGGAGAAAATCTAAAATGAAATGATTCATTACAATTAATTTTCATAAAAATATATATCATATTTATAAATAAATCAATCAATCTATTATATAATTGATTTTAATTTTAAATAAATCAATCAATTAACACATGCCACTTGTCAGAAGGAGGAGGTCTCAATAATTAATAACCTTCCTTTTCTCCAACGTTTACAGTTTTAATATATACTAGTTTAAAACCCGGTCGTTGCCCGGGAATGAAAACAATTAAAAAAATTATTTTGAATTTAGAATGAAAAGTTACTTAAAAACTTAAGAAATTGATTGATTTTGTTAAAATTGTAATGTATTAAATTAAAACAATTTTACCAAAAAAAAATTAAAACAACATGCTATAATCAAATTTGGTAATATAAAATTGATTAAAAGTACATGTCCATATATATAAAATAAAATGTTAAGATTATTTAATCATCTCCTCCAGACTAAAAGAAACCAAAAATTTGTCCATTTCTTTTTTATACAACCAAATTCTTTTCACATATGGTGCAATATATTATGATTTTACTACAATTGATTAATTAATGTATATAAAATTTGATTAATTTAGTACTTTTTATTTATACTCCTAATGAAATTTTTTCTAATCTTATTTATTAGCTTTTCAATAACCTTGTAAATTAGTATTATACTACCTTATAATTTTGTCAATAAACATGAAAATTTTTCATTAAAAAAAATTTAGTAATCTTATCAAATATACATAGACCTTATTATTGAGCTTTTTAAAGACCTTTTGAAGCGTTTTTAAATTTTTTTTTCTTTCTTGAGTGATGTTATAAACATTTTAGTCACCTTTTTGCTATCATTAGCCATATTAAGTAATCTTTTTTTTAAATAACCTTATTAAGAACTTTAGAGAGCTTATTTAAAGATCTTTAATTAGAGATCTAATTGAAAATTTTTAGTGACCTAATTAAGTTTCTAAGTAACCAAAATATGTTTTTTAGTAACCTTATTAACCCTCTCTTTAGTGATCTTATAGTAATATTTTTAAAAACATTGTTAAGCTATTTTATTAACATCATAAGCATTTTATATACTAACCTTATAAAACTTTTCAATTATTTTGTTCATTTAAAAATCTTATTAAGGTACTAACCTTATTAAGTTGTTTATTGTCCTTATAAGCTTTTTAGAAATCTTATTAGAATTTTCAGTGATCTCATTAAGTTCTTAGTAACATTTATAAACATTTCAATAACCTTATATAAGCATTTTTTAGTTACCCTATTAACCTTTAAATAAAGATATTTTAGAGACTATATTTTTTCTGGGTAACCTTATAAGATGTTTTAGAGACCTAAATTTCTAGTAAATTTATAAAGTTTTTTTTAATTTTTATAAACTTATTAAAGAAAACTTATTAAACTTTTTTTTCTTTTTACTAATCTCTTAAACTTTTTAGTTTTAGCTAGTAACCAAAAGTTTTATTACTTTAATTAATCATAGTTAATTTGAAAAATTCATTAATTTTTATTGATTTGGTTTGAAAGTATTCATATGAAATCAAGTTCTATGAAAAACTGATT
>AWUE01015031.1:0-37230 GCA_001974825.2 Corchorus olitorius | reverse complement strand
AAAAGGGACCTTGATAATTGATTGGTTTTGCGAAAAAAAAAATAATTGAAATGTCAGATCAAATAATGTTTGCATAGCAATCCAATGAACAATGGACAAATAGTCAGTAATTGCTAGCTCTTTTCAACTTTATTATTGCCTCCATCTTTTAAAAGAGAATGCATGCGTCTCAACAGCACTTTTCTAGTCAGCTAATTCACCTTAATAATGAGGTTTGCCTTCCATTGCCAATTCTTCTTCTGCTGCTCTGCAATAACATTTGCTTAATTTGTTACGCGGCTACTACACCAATAAATAAGGCAATCGACATGATCAAAGATAAAAAGACATTAAGACTATTCCTTCTGTCCAGAGAATTCCCCAAAGAATAAAGATACAGTGCTAGTATGGATAAATATGGTTTGTTTGAACAGCAATTATAAGGCAGAATAGAAAAAGAGGAGATTTCGATTGGGACACCACATGATGGCATTAATACAAAAAGGAAAATTGCAACAAAATTTCATGGTGTGGGAGCAGGGGACAAAAGGGCACTACCATAAATAAAGGATAGTACATAAACATAATGATGTCTTCTCCCATTATTTCTCACCTTACTTTCTAGATTTTGTTTTGCACATATATATCGACATCAAATTTAGAACCCTTACCTTCAATTTCCATCTCTACAATATTTGTACATTTCCATTTTCATTTCTTTTCCCCACCATACAATGGCTAGGTTTGTTATGAGAAAATTAGTACAAAATTTCCGTTAATATATATTAGGAACGGGAATTGGTGCCAAAAAAAAAAATTAGGAACGGGAATTGAGCCTCGGGAGAACCTAGAAAAATCGTACCCATTCCAAAGCGCGTAATTAATTCTACAATCTCCTATTGAAATTTGTGGGTTAAACCCAGTCTCATGAAATTTTACGCACATTTTAGATCAACATCTTTTTTATATTATGAAACTTGTGTATATATGCAGCATATTAAGTATGATATTGAATGCTCCTTTATATCGTTTTACTATTTTTATTGGAAGCTTGGGTCATCCATAATATCTCCATTAAAGAAAAGACCGTTCTTATAATCTGTAAGGTTATAATTAATGTTTACTTATATTAATGTGCTCCCCACCTTTGCTGGACTCTTTGCCTCTCCCATATCTATCTGTGGTTGTAGAAAGTAACAACTAAAGGCACCCAAAAAAATCCCGTAGGAATTGTAGCTCTGTCTCTTCCCCCAATCCTTCATGTCTACAATTATCTTGAAAAAGGCAGTGATTTATATAAGGTCAAGCTGTCGATATGGTATGGCTGTGATCTAATGGTCCCAGATGCAAGCCAAACTGGTTGCATGAAAAGACAGTGAGAAAGGTACTTCTCAAAAGCTTAATAAATATACTTTTTGGAATATCGTCCATGAAAGTTCATTGTCCAAATCACTAACAGGCTTTTCCAAAAGTTGGATTATATATGTTGCCAGAATAACACTGTTTATCGAAAGAATCTTAATGCTTTACTAGCTTGAACTTAATTTATTAGGTTAGCACTTATTGTCGTGTATGTTAATTTCTAGTTTTTCTAATTTAAATATATATTATAATTATAAAGCTAGTTAATGTAATCAGTATCTAATATCTATCGGGTTGAGTGGGAGCAGTTTAATATTTTTTAAATAAGGTTTTTGGTTCGACCTTGAGAATGGAAAAAACAAGCCTCGGAAGAGCTCCTTATGCTGGGATTCAACGCATCTTAACGTGTTCTAACTCTGAAGTAGACCTGTTCAAGGGTCGGGCTATCCATCCAAGCTCGTAAGCCCGTCCGATATTTGGGAGGGCTTGAACAAAAATTTAAAACCCATTAGACGGATTTGGACAAAATTTTAAAGTCCGTTTACAGAATGGATCAGGTTTGATCTTAGCCATAAAAACCCGGCCTGACCCGTATCCTTGAATAATTAGATTATTTTATTTGTTTTTACTTTTCTCCACCTATCTTATCATAGCATGTAGAATTTTTGGATAAGTGATATTATCCCTACCCAGCATTAAAGGAATAATTTTATTTTCACGTATATGTAACATATTTTGATCCCCAACAATTACCTTGATAATAATAATTTCGCCCATATATATATAGTCACTTTCTTCTTGGAGGAAAGGTTGGGAGGCTCTCACAATCAAAACTTCAAAAAGCCAGCATTTTCAGTTGATTATTCAAAGAAAATTTCAATATCGTTTTGTTCTTTAGCGCTTCTAACGATGATCTCATCCAAATAACAAAATTAATCGTGATAATGGAGTGTTTGTCTTCAAAGGGCTTAGGCTATAGCCTATTTAGCTCGTTTATCCTATTTAGGTCAAGTCGTAAAGTTGGCAACTAGGGTTGGAAATACGACTAGAGTTAGCTACACATATATATGAATGATAGATCATATCTTGTCCAACAAAACAGTGTCAGGAAGGTTTGTGTCAACCTACTTTTAATCAATTTGACCACTAAATATAATATAAATAAATAATTTAAGGAAACAAACAAACAATTATATATGCACCATCCATTTGTTTCAGAGTGCTACGGCAAGATTAATTAGCTAGGATAGATTAATTAAAACTTAAATTCCAAATAAATTAATGTACAATCTAAGAATCACATATATATTGGCATAAAATTTAATATTACTATGATCCCTATATATGTTTGCCCTAGAATATATAATTGAATTGAAAAAAACAATTAGTTGTTATTTTATTTGGCCACTTGTCTACATTCATCTCATATTTAAAATTAAAAATGGTATTTTCTTCAAAAAATTTTAGATAAGAGTTATTATTAGGTCTACAGTCAATAGAGTTTATTAGACTGCACGTGCGAGTCTTAAGGGTTGACATGTGTCATCTTAGGGAATAGATTTGAATTAATGATGAAATGTGAACTTGTTAACATTTTAACCCACTTGAGAAGTTCAAAAACTTCATCCTCAGTATACCAAATAATAACTCTTTTATATAATTTCACTCAAAAACTTGGAAGTTAGAGATATATTAAATTTTCTTTCTGATATTTAATTTTTAGATGATTTTACTAGCCCTCTAACCCTTTGTCTTAAAGTTTAAATGCTATCATCAGAACAAGAGGAGGAACCACAGGTATATATAGATTTTAAGTCATGAATGATGAATATATATGAATGTAGTTTCCTACCTAAGGCTGAACACCTTGTGTGGTTTCAAAAGGAAAAAGTTTTAAATTTCCACGTGTTTCCTTGTTTTACGAGCTTGCCGACAATGAATTGATCTATAAAATATACATATCGAAGCTTGATTTTTCATCATATACTATATGCAATCACAACCTACCTGTTCCTATGGCTCATGTGTTTGGTTAATTATATATGAAGCCTTCACAGCTTATCAATGTGACCAAATTCAACCAGACATTCCAATTTAACGCCACAACAAGAAATCTCCTTTTGTTAGTCTTCAATGACGATGGAACCGGCATGCATATGCTTTGCATATAAATAAATAATTAATGTTTGGATTCTGAAATATTAAGGAAGATATATATTCTTTTTGGATATTTCTTCTTTCAAATGAAAATTTATATCGATCAAAACAACAAATACACGAGTGGTGCCCTAATTATAATGCTATTGCAGTTGACAGACGAGAGTTTTGCAACAGTTGGTAGATATAGACAGGTACCCAACACCCACAATGAAACATATATTAAAGGGGCATAGTAAAACCATATACTATATTGGAACCCTAGACAGAAGTTTCTCAATTTTCAGCATAGGTTAAAAAAGATCATTGTCGACCAACTAAAAGTAAAATGAAGAGATGGCAGAAAAATTGATAATAGTATTCATTTATTATATCCGGGATTTCTGATAAGAAAAAGAAAGTTCTGGTTCTGCACAAGGAAAGTCAAGGATACCATCAAATCCCCACATGGCTAGCTTTTTCGTGTGGATAAAACATGCCCAAAATGTAAAGGCAGAGATTCATCCCTTTTTCGAAGAGATTGATCAATTACTCCTCCACCCCATTTTTCTTTACGTAGTGGAGTTTTCCGGATTGTGTTGTTACAGCGGAACAGTCGATTAAATTTCGTTTTGGATGCTTTTGCTTGTACGTCCTATGTACCTACCTTAGCTTAGTTAGCTATATTCAAACCCCAATCAATTAACTCAATTAACCATATTCAAGTGCATGTTCCATAAACCTTATGGTGGTTCTCACAATATGTGAGTTTTTGCACAACATTATGTTTGCTTTTGTTTATTTGTTTATTACTGTTATTTTTTTTAGCAATAAATGATAATTGAATTCATTCATTCACACACACACACACAAGGCTCATTCTTTAAAATCTCCTGAACTGCCAATAAAGAATTGCTTTCTAACTCACATGTCATAAAGCCATATTAATGAGCAAGAATTAACCCAAATCGTATGGCATACACTTCAGCAAAAAGCACATCAGGAACCCGATCAATCCTTACTGAAGCACAAAACATAACCTCCCCTGCTTCATTCCGGATTACAGCCCCGAGTCCTGCTTCATTGCAAGAGGCTGAGAAACCTTCATCAACATTGATCTTAGATCGCCCTTGTGGTGGAGGCTTCCAACGTGGTATAGCATATCTATGAGATCCCATACCCCTACTCGATAGCCGACTGCTAAACTTCCGACACCAAACTCGCTGTTGACTCTATAAGTTTTTGATGATAACAAAACATTCTGTATTAGTGAAACTAACCAAGCTATCTAGTGTGCAGTGACAAATTGAGTGACACACTTAATGCATGGTTATGCTCAAACCAATCCACAGAAATCTCAATATCACAGAAGAAACGCACTACGAATAAAGCCTTCCTCAATAAGTACAAGTCAAGAAGAGATTGAAGAAGACTTAGTCCAAGACATAGATCAGAAGCTAAATTAGTGGGACTAATGCCAGATGCATTGGATGCATTTGAAGAACTGACATGCACATACATAAAGAAGGCTTAGTTTAGCACATCAAGATTGAAGTAACTCATTAGTGGGACTAACGCCAGCAACAGAAGCAGAAGACATAAGGCTGCATGCACAAGATATCCAAGCATGCTAAGGAAAGCCCCAAAAATGAAGCACACAAGTAAAGGGGAAATTGAAAATGGGTTAGCTCGAAGCACTCCACGAGAAGTTCATTTTAATGAGACTAACACCAAGAAGGAGAAGCCAAAAGAGGCAAGTCAGTAAGCCGAAGGCATTGCAAAAAAGAAGTTAAAAGATAGCAAAATGCTATTTCAGAAGTTGCCTTAGTGCGAGCAAATGAAGAGCACATAGTTAGTGGGACTAAAGAAAATCGTGATTCTGCCAGCGCCAGAAAAAGACAAAATAATGGGCAGATTTTTTCAAATAGTCAGTATAACGACTAGTTTTGGCTGATTTCGTATTTAAGGCATAAAATGACTGTTGGGGGTCAGATTTGAGGATTCAAGGACTTTAAAGAAAGCCAAAACACTCAAGAATCCATACCAAGTAGTTCTACACTTTTTTATTCACTTTTACTTGGTTTTTCAAGATAGTTTTTCACTCCAAATGCTTTGTAAATCTTGTATAGAGCTTTAGAGGTGTACTCAGATCATCTAGGATCTTTTTCACACATTTTTTTCATCTTATTCTTGTTGTAATCAGTGTGGTGAAGCACTTGAGTTGAGCTTGGGGAAGCTCGGGTGATTGTGAGCTTGGATTAGCTCGTGTTCAAGCTTTGGGTTGTTGTAACGGCTTGGTATGCCCGTAACTACATCAGATTAGTGGATTTGTTGAAATCCTTGGTGGGGATAGTTAAGGTAGAGGACGTAGGTCAAGGAGGACCGAACCTCTACAAATCGTGGTGCATGCTAAGCTTCCTCTAATCCTTTTCTAGTTACTTTGCCTTTCAAGATTTTTATTGCTCACCATCTTCTCTCTCCAACTAGCTCTATCATTAGTAACTGATTGCACATATTACCTCTGCACATATATTCATTTGTCATATTCTTTTATATATCTTGTTAATATATTGTGCACAGTTTTGTTTTGATTTTCTCTCACTAATTCCTTCATTTAGTCTGGTCGCACTAACGTTTGGTTTTGCAGAAAATTAGTTAAGCTAAAAAGTTTTCAAAGTGTGTTATTCACCCCCCTAGCACCACCTTTTGGACCAACAATTGGTATTAGAGCCTAATTCTTGATCAACTGGATTAACATCCTCAAGAGAGATCCATAATGGCTGCTTCATCATTATCATCAAATGTTGTAGACATTATTGTAGAAGGTCAGTCCACTCAAAGACCACCTCTGTTTGATGGGACTAACTGCCAGTATTGGAAAAACAATATGTCCGTCTACATGCGGGCTCATAACTATGAGATGTGGATGGTCACCATAAAAGGACCTTTCACTCCTATAAAGAAAGACAAAGATGGAATAGAAGTTGAGAAGGATAGTGAAAAATGGACTCAAGAATATATAAGAAAAGTTCAAGTGAACTTCAAGGCTTTCAACTCTATCCATTGTGCTCTTAATGCCACTGAATACAACAGAAATTCCACTTGTGAGATTGCCAAGCAAATTTGGGATAAGCTTCAAGTTACACATGAAGGAACTTCCCAAGTGAAAGAATCCAAGATAAATTTGCTCACTTATGAAAGAGAGCTAAAGAATGATGAAGATGAAGAAAAGAAAGTTGCTGAGAAGAAAATGCGATGTCTACATAAAGTGTCAGCACTTGAGGAAGAAATAGAGCAACTTAAAATGGAAGCTCCAAAGAAGAACAGAAAGAAAAAGGAGGCTACGATTGCTGCCACTACTTTTGACTCATATAGTAGTGAAACTGAACAAAAGGCAAAGGCCAACCTATGCCTCATGGCAAATGAGGAAGATTTCGAGGTAAAACCTGATTAAACTGAAATTACTATTGATGAGTTGCATGACGAATATGAAAATCTGTTTAAGGAATATGAGAATGTTTTAGCTTTGTATAAATGCTTAAAAAAGAAGAATGTTGAATTGATGTTAAACTTAGAAGCTGTGAAAAAGGATCATGATAGCACGCTGAATAACCTGAAATCTTTAACTACTGATTTGGAACATGCTAGATCTGAAAATGAGAAACTATTGAAAGAAATAGAGGAACTGAAAAGGAGCAAATTGTTGCCACTAATTACACCAGAGAAATTGCTCCGGCTAATAGGGAATACAACAGAAGACACTTTAGGCCTAGAGCTATGAGGTGCTATATTTGTGACAGAAAAGGTCACCAGTCTCTTGATTGCTATCAGAGAGATATGTACCCTACTCGAACTAAATTAGTTTGGGTGCCTAAAGGTACTTATGTTGTTGCTAGCCCTCAAGGACCCATCAAAGTATGGGTACCTAAAATCACAAACTGGAGTTGTGGATGCAGGTTGAGCAAGAGCCGAAAGTACATTGTTTGAAGGCTCAACCGAAGAAGAAAACAACCCTAGTACCTGGACTATGGCTATTCAAGACATCTGACCAGGAATGAGAAAACGCTTAATGAGTTCAAACTGAAAAGGGTGGAAATGTAACCTTTGGAGAGGACTCCAAGGGAAAAATTCAAGAAATTGAAACTGTTGGAAAGAACTTTGCTCAGACTAAGAACGTGCTGTTTGTAATGAGACTAAAGCATAACCTGCTAACCATCAATCAGATTTGTGACAAAGGTTAAAAAGTATGATGTGACTCTCACTTATGCCAAGTGATTGACATCAAATCAAACAAGCTCATATTGGCTGGTAAGAAGCACAATAATGTATATGTTATCTTTCTTGATGATTTATGCTTGAAAGATAATATTTGATTAATGGCTAATGATGCTTGTGATAGTTGGTTGTGACACAAAAGATTAGGTCATGCGAGCATATACACTAACTCCAGATTAGTGAGACTAAACCTAGTCACTGGTCTGCCCAGACTGCAATGAAGTATGTTAGTTTGGAAAACAGGTTAGAAGTTCTGTCAAGTCAAAGAATGTTGTCCCAACTACTAGGCCACTTGAGCTTATTCATATGAATCTGTATTGGCCAAATTGATGTTAGCAGTATGAAAGGTAAATCTAATGGCTTTGTGATTGTTATTGATTATTCTAACTTTTATTGGACTTATTTTCCTAGTCACAATGATGAGACTATTGATGTCCTTGCTAAACACTATTATAGAGTGTTTAACAAATCATCTTTAGCTGTAGAGGAATCTTTCATGATGTTTTGATGAGACTAATGCTCCACCAAGAGAGGTTGTGGAAGATTATGTGATGCAGGTGACATTAGTGCTGGAGTAAAGAGAATGGAAATTGATGACACCAACAGAAACTCAAAGAGAAGGAAGATCTCCCTATTGAGAGTTCGTCAAGAGTTAATAAGGAACATGATGATATGGAAGTACTCAAAGAGTCACCTAGAAGATCAAATCATTGGTGATCCTAAGAAGCAGAAAATGAGGAAAGTTGGATGGTAGCCATGCAAAAGGAGCTGGACTAGTTTGAGAGGAACAAAATCTGGACATTAGTGTCATTATCAAAGGAGCATCCATTACTGGTACTAAATCAGTCTTCAGAAACCATCTTGATGAAACTGGTAAAATTTCAAGGAACAAAGCCCGACTGATTGCCAAAGGCTACAACCAGGAAGAAGGCATTGTTTATAATGAGTCTTTTGCTCCTATTGTCATGTTTGAGGCTATTCATCTATTATTTGCTTTTTCTTGAGTATTGGACTTTATTCTCTATGGACATGAAAAATGCTTATCTGCTCTTTGTCCAAATTTATGTAAATGTCATTATGTTTGGTGCCACTAATGAAAGTCTTTGTGAGTATTTTGCTAAGGAAATCCAGGGAAAATTTAAAGGTGAGCATGATGGGTGAGCTGACTTTCTTCCTGAACTGTAAATCAATCAATGCGAAAATGACATCTTTATTAATAAGGCCAAATACACTAAAGAGGTGTTGAAGAAATTCAACATTCATGAGAGCAGATCAATGAAGACATCTATGGCTAGTGGGACTAAGCTGGACTTAGATGAGAAAGGTAAAGAAGTGAATCAGGAACTCTACTGAGGTATGATTGTATCACTTCTATACTTAAATGCTAGCAGACATGATACTCTTTTAGTGTATGCTTATGTTTAAGATTTCAATCTTGCCCCAAAGAATCTCACATTTCTGCTGTCAAGAGATTTTTTAGGTATCTCTTGGGAACTACAAGTCTAGGCTTATGGTATCCAAAGGGAACAGGTTTGGAACTTGTAGGATACTTTGATGCATACTTTGCTGGCAGCAAGACAAATCGAAAAAGCACCAGTGGGACTTGCAAATTCCTTGGAAGTATGCTTGTCTCATGGTCATGTGAAAAGAAAAACTCAGTGGCATTATCAACTGCCGAGACTGAGTATATTGCTGCTGGAAGTTGCTGTGCTCAAATCCTTTGGATCAAGCAACAATTGAGAAACTTTGGAGTTAACAAAAGCATTGTGCCTTTGCTGTGTGTGATCGAGCCAAAAAACAACCCTATTTTTATGGCTATTTTACTATGTTTTTGGATCTATTTATGCTTAAATATATGTTATTTTGTTAATATTTGTGATTTGAGTCTTTATGAGATGTGAAATTGATAATTTGATAATTTTCACTACTTTTGGAGCTATTTTGATGACTTTTTACACAGATATGAGCAAAGTAATTTTGAGTACAGATTTGGAGATTCGAAGTTCGTGTTTGAAGATTTATTGAAGACAATTTGAAGATTTGAAGACCATTGAAGAATAATTTCAAGAGCAAGAATTGAAGAATGGAGCTTTAATTGCGAAGGATTGAAGACCAGCCATGAAGAAGCCCAGAAGCTAAGGAATTTTGGATATTTAATATGGGAAAATACCTAGGCCATATAAATCATTAATTGGAATTAAAATCCCAATTAATGACTCCTATATTCAAGGAAATATCCAAATCCCGTAGATTCCCGATTCTAATCCTAACAGGATTAGGATTCAGCGCAGTCTCGGTAGAAAAATCATAACTTTCTTCTCAGATCTCCGTTTTAGGCCCGTGAGTAGGCGTTGGAAAGCTAACTCCGAGATCTACAACTTTCTTTTGAAGTCCAAGACCTAGTTCTGCCATATTCAAGCCCAAAAATGACGTCGAAGTCCCTGCATGAATCCAAAATTTTTCAGATCCTATTTTAACTTGGATTCTACTCTAGGAAGACTTTTAATCTAACTTAGACCCTAAGTTAGACTCAAAAACGTCCTAGATTCTTATCCTACTTATAATTGGATTTTCTAGGGTTATTTCCACTATAAATAGCCACCTCCTGTAACACAAATCACATACCTACACACACAATATCTAGATAATTTTCTCTTCTTCTTTTTTTTCTTTTAGTTCTAGTTTTTCTTCTAGTTTTAGGGCTAGGGTGCCGCCACCCTCTCTTTGCATAGAGAGGGGCGGCAACCCTAGGTTACTCAAGAGGAGGATTTTTCCTTCAAGTCCTGTAAGTTTTCTTCTTATTCTTTGGATGCTCACTCAATTTATGAGTGAGTAATCCTTTTCTTTTCTCCAATATAGAATTTAATTGATCTCTTGACTTATATCATGGTGAGATTTTGTGCTTTTATATGAAAATTAATAGGGTATTTCTTAATATCTCTGCATGAATTCTATGTTGCTTGTTTTGATAGATTGAAGCATCCACTTTCTTGATAAATTAAGTAGCATTAACTAAATTAAAATCTTGAAGGATCTTCGGATTTAATTGTTTGGTAGTAATTGGAAGTGAAGGATCTTCCTTCCAAGGGATTTAAGAATCTTTGACCAATTTTTTAATTGCCCATTGTGCTTGTAAATTACTAGATCTTAATGCTTCATTCTTAAGTAATTATCACACTGGATCAAGAGGTAATTGTTTAAAGAATAAAAGGGATAATTCACACTGGATCAAGAGCTTCATCTAATTAAGGTAATTTAGGATTAAATTCCAAGCAAGCTATCCATTGTTTTCATAATCTTTAGATATCAATGATCCGTGTTATTGTTGTCAAGAGGGATATTAATTCTATGTTGGAGGGTTCTCTTAATTATTTTCTCAATTTATTCTCTGCTTTTAATTAATTGTTTTCTTTAATTTTCTTGATTGCTTTCTTAGATTGTTTTAATTATTAGTTTGATTTGGTTTAATTTTACTTTAAAAACCTTCTTTATTTTGTTTGTTTGTTTTAAGAAAAAGAATAATAACCTATCTCTCTGTGGGATCGACCCCTACTTGCCCTAGCTATCTTTAGTTAGTAATTGTTGGGATTTTTATGATTTACTGACGATCGATCATAAATTTTGGCGCCGTTGCCGGGGAGATTGTTTATTATTTTTATTTTCTTTTCTTTTTCTATTTGATTTGCACTTGATCATCTTTATTTTGTAGGAAATCCGATGGAGCAAACCCGTTCCCTAGGGGAGTTGAATTTCGCACGCGAGATGAAACCCCTCTCAATTGATTATCCTGATATGGATATGTCCTACCAATTGAAGCCAGGAGTGATCCGTTTGCTACCAGTTTTCCATGGAGAAGAGTATGAAAATCCACATGAGCATCTACGAGCCTTCTACACCAAGTGTGCCTTGATCACTGGAATGCCTGAAGAACAAGTGAAGCTGCGAACTTTTCCATCCACCTTAGAAGGAAAAGCAAGAGAATGGTTCTGAGGTCTACCACCGAAATCTATCACCTCATGGAATGGATTACAAGAAGCATTCTTGGAAAGATATTTTCCAAACTCAATAATTTCTGAAGTCAGAAAGAAGATCTCTGCTAGCTGCCAATCACAAGGCGAAAAGTGGTACAAATATTGGGAAAGGTACAACAAACTATGTGAGAGTTGCCCATATCATGGTTTAAGTGAAGGATTTTAATCCAAAAC
The DNA here is from genome assembly GCA_001974825.2 of Corchorus olitorius. NCBI lineage: Eukaryota > Viridiplantae > Streptophyta > Magnoliopsida > Malvales > Malvaceae > Corchorus > Corchorus olitorius. The sequence goes on along the minus strand of AWUE01015031.1, from coordinate 25,273 downwards.
TTCTATGATGGGTTATCTCAATCAGATAAAACCAATATTGATGCCACCAGTGGAGGCGGTTTGAGATTCAAAACTCCTGAAGAGGCGAGGAAGCTATTAAATAAGATGGTGGACAATATTTATCAATTCAGCACACCAAGGAGTTCGACGATTGAGCTTAAACCAGAATTTCTTCAAGGAATTAATGATCGTTTTGACAAAGTTAATACAACCATCTCTTCTTTGACCAATCTAGTCCAGCAAATGCTCTCGAATCAAATGGTGAATCAACCTCAAGTTCAACAATCACCCTTGAATTCGACCCAACAAGGTTATGGAGTCAATTCAATCGAAAGCAATCAACAGTGGAATGCGCGAAAGATGGAATCACTTGATGTTCCACTACCACCTCCAGTACCTGTTTTCTCTGCTGCAGCACCACCAGATGCCGTGCTCAACATTCAATTGCCAAGAGAAGAGGAGTTTTCAACTAAAAACAAGAAGGGTCAGCGCACTTCACCAGCAACCGCTGCTCAAATTCAAGCAGAAGAAGAATGGATGGAAGAGATGCGAGACAAGTATGATCCAATACCATTCCCTCAAAGGTTTGCAATGCAACTCAATTCACTACGGAATATAGAGGTAAATATTCCATTGCTTGATAAAGTTGTCAGAAGACCCAGGTGAGCGAACTTTCTCAAAGAATTATGCATGACTAAGAGTAAGTTTTCTGAAAAATATGCTTGCATGAATGAGAATGTATCTGCTACATATCAGAGAAAATTGCATCATAAATGCCATGATATAGGATTTTTCTCTATTCCTAGTAAAATAGGAAAGAATAAGATAGAAAATGCCATGTGTGAATTTGGATCTCCAATTAACATCATGCCTTATTCTGTCTATTCACAATTGAAAATTGAAGCTGTGACTAAAACTGATCTGACTATACAATTTGCTGATAGAACTAACATTAAACCTGAGGGTTTAGTCGAGGATGTTTTAGTGCAGATTGGAGATTTTGTTTTTCCTGCAGATTTCTATGTCCTGAAGATGAGTGAAGATGACCATCATCTACCTCATTTGCCGTTGCTACTAGGAAGACCTTTTCTTGCCACAGCTAGAACAAATATGAAGTCCACGATGGAAAACTCAGCATGGAATTTGATGGGAAACTCATTGAATTCAATATTTATGAAGCCATGAAATCTCCTGCTGAGATTCATTCTATCTGTGCCATTGATGCCATTGAAATTTGTTCTGAACAAGTTCAATCACTTCACCATGAAGATGAACTTGAATTGGTACTTACAAGGAGCCTAGATGAAGAATAGATCGAGAAAGCAGAAGTCCTGACGCCAGAAGAGGTAGCCAAAAGCGCAAGGGAATATCATGAGGCATCGATCGAAGCGACATCATCATGGGAGGAACCCATCCATCCTGAACCAAGTAAGGTTGAAGGTGAATTTCATGATGTTGCCGACATTCCAATTGTGAAGGAAGTTGAAGGAGTGTCAAGTGAAACAAGGGATGGTTTGGAACCATATGAACTTGATTCGACAAACTTCTCTCAATTTTTCTTCAATGACGATGGTGTTCCTAGCATGGTTGGCATCCCTACTCTACCAATGGAAGTCCCCAAGATTGAGAAAGAAGATATCAAGATGGACATCTCTCCACCTTCTCCTCCAAGACTTGTCAAGTCCAAAGAAGAGCCACCAGATAATGAGCAACTCGGACATCTCGAGTCAAAAGACACAATCGTGCTGAATTCTGTTGACAACCAGTTTTTGGAACATGAAGATCAAGATTTCTTGGGAATCAACAAACTTCTTGAGTCTGAATGCTTTGAAGATATCAAACACGCGGAAAGGATATCTATGGATCAATTCTTTCTGGAGGACAAGAAGATTTGCCAAGACGAGCACACTTTTCAAAGGCACGAAGGGAGTAATGCCAATCAAGAATGCCAGAAGCACCCATTACATCAACCTCTCACGGCGACAAAGATGTCATTATCATTCCTAGCTATTCATGGAGTCGCCCTCAACAAAATTGGTTATTTCTTTCCTTATCTCTTCTTTTATCTTTCATATTTTTGTGCTCATATTCTTCCAATCTCATCATATTTGCTTTATGCTTTGAAGTGGTATGATCCACCCTAACAAAGGGAGAGGAAGGAAAGTCTAGCCAAAGAAATTAAAGAAAGGCGCTGCTTGGGAGGCAACCCAAGAATTTACTAACATATTAATTTTCTTTTTAGTTTTGTTTTTCTTTTCTTTTTAGGATTCCAAATTAAGGAAACAAGTCGAACAATTGGAGCTTATGTTTTGAACAATTGCAAAGGAAACCGAATGAGAGCCCAAAAGAGAGGAGCAAAGGATGGAATTTTCGATCGAGCCAACCTAGCCAAATTATGATCGAGCCAACCACCAGCCATCCACGCCATGCCACCTCTAGCCCATGCCACATAAATAGAGAAGCTTTCTTAAACTCATCTCCATTTACTTTTTCTTTGCATTGTTTTGCTTTGAATGATTATTGCTTGATTGATTGCCTATTCCTTGATTTGAATTAGTTGTTTGTATTTCTTTTTTATGTTTTCTATGCTTTGATTTATATCTTTATAATGACTCATATGCCATGAACGCCATGATTAATGCTTTGAATTGCTTGAATTACTTGATTTGATGCATACTTTCTTTGTGAGTCAAGTATTTCATTAGCACAATCATCACACTTATGAGGGACACAACACACACATGTGTATTTACATTGAGGACAATGTGTCTTTTAAGTGTGTGGGGGGGGGGGGGGTGAATACTTGATAGGGTTATTACTTGAATAATTGAGTCATATGATAATCCTTGTTTGCATGAGAACCTAGGATAGAATTTGATTGTTTTTTGGATTAATCTTATTTTGTTTTTGGATTAATCTTAATTTCCCCAATTTTTGACAAATTTTTCGAAAAATTATTTTTGATGATAAAATTTCGAATTTTTCAAAATTTTTGAATTTTCATACATATTTTGATTAATTGATTTGATTATGATTGATGAATGCTTAGAATTTTAATAATATTTGATTTATTGATTGAGTTATAGCATAATGTTTGATTTCTTAGAATTAGGTATAATTGAAGTCTGTGATATGATCTTATTTATTAATTGCTTCTATGATTATCTATTTCAAGAACTTGTGTTCAATCTTGATTGAAATTATGATTGAGAAAGTATGTCATGGATATATGTCAAGAATAAGTGTGGGGGACTACTTATATAAAGGGTAATTAAAAAAAAATTGTTTTCATAAAAAGAAGTGTTTTCATGATAGAGGAGAAGGGGTATTTCTGTAAAAATATAAAAAAAATCCATTGTTGTCACTCTTTTCTTAAACAAAAGGAGTTAGTAACCCTTGGAAAGAGGATAAGAGGCATGGAATTACAGAAATATTGTCCCTCTGAAAAAATAAAAGAAGGAGTCCTTCTAGAGTGTGATAAGTCCATATTTTTACATAATTATTGGTGTTAATTTTGGTGTCTATTTTATCAATTTTAATTATTTGGTGCTTAATTTCCTTTAATTTTGTTCCATAGGCTTAATTGAGGACTTTGTGAAGAAAAGAGATCAAATTGAAGGAAAATGAAAGTTGGAAGCATCAAAGAGGAAATTTGCCAAGTCAAATGGAATTGAAAATTTGGCGTGAAACATTCTGTGGTAAGCCGCGCGCGGGCATGCCCAATTTCAGACGCGGAAATTCTCCTGGTACAAGCCAGCGCGGGTGAGCCGATCTGGATCCGATTTTGACCAGATTTTCTCTTATTTTTGATGGGATTTCACCTATTTCCAACCAATAATTATTTTCTAAGAATTTTGGGCCAATTAAAGTCAGATTTCTTTTATTCCTAGTCCCTTTAGGATTTATTAATTATTTGTAATCTTTATTTTAATTTTCCTATTTCTTTTAGGTTTAGAATTTTAACCCCTATATAAAGGGAGGCTTTGTACTTAGAATAAAACACAATTTTGGAGACAATCCTCTTCCACTTTCTTGAAGACAACTTTAGGGAGTTTTTCTTCCTCTCTCATGTTCTTTATTTATTTTATAATATTTTATGTTTTTATTTTCATGAGCATGAGTAGTAAATCCCTAATTAGGATTTTAGGTGTAGCCAATTGGGGATTAATATTTAATTTTATGTTTTGAATTGATCTTTTCAAGTTGGATTTGTTTTTCTTGTTCTTCATATAAATTATATGCCTGTCCATCATATAGTTTATCATAGGGATCGTGTCATGTACTGACGGGTGAAGCATAATCTGCGCACTAGGAAAACAAACAGGTTAGACTGGATCAGACATGAATCTTAGGCTAATTTGATAGGTGAATAATTACTTGTTCTTAATGAATCTAGTTAATTAGGTTGACATCGACGGATAGTGAATCTAATTAGTTAGGTATTCCTGTGTTGACTTGACGGAGCACATAGGTAATTAAGTGTGATTCTATTCTAGCTTTGCATCAATTCAATTCATAGGTTAATTATTGATTTCCCAATTAGGTGAAACCTGAAGCCCTAAGCCTTTTAATTATTGTTTTCACATCTTATTTAATTCTCTGCTTCTTTAATTTAGTTGTTCATAATTTAAATTGCTTTGATCACTCTCAATTTTCCTTTTCTTGATAGAATCAATTATAATAGAAATTAATTGTTCTCTGTGGGTTCGACTCCTGGAATACTCTAGGATTTATTACTTCGACTGACTCTGTGCACTTGCAGATTTAGTACATCAAGTTTTTGGCGCCGTTGCTGGGGAACACTTTAATTACTATTTTTAATTTATTCTATCCTTTATTTTATTTCGTTTGATCTTCTCTCTTTTCTTTGGATTTGGTAGTGTATGACAAGGGCAACTACTTCATCAACCGCTCTAGTTCCATACGTCCCTGAAATTGAGAAACTCTGCAAATTTAATCGAGCTCAAACAAAACTTGAAAAGCAAAAGCAAGAAGAAATCATGGCTGATGACCAAGTTGTAGATACCAAACCTGTGGGACAATATGCTCTTCCGAGTATCACTAATGCTCAGATTAGCATAGCCAGGCCCACCATTCAAGCTCAAAACTTTGAGATCAAACCAGGCCTCATTACAATGGTTCAACAGAATCCTTTTGATGGCAGAACCACTGAAAATCATTTGCTGCATATAACAAATTTCCAGGAAATTTGTGATATGGTAAAGATTCATAATGTTACTGATGAAGCAATTCGTTTATGTTTGTTTCCTTTTTCTCTCAGGGATAAAGCGAAAGCTTGGTTGAATTCCTTTCCTCCAAGCCACTTCAAAACATGGGATGAGCTTACCACAGCTTTTCTGACAAAGTACTTCCCGCTCGAGAGAAGCAATAAGTTGAGAACTGACATCACTAGCTTCAAGCAACGTGACAACGAAACGCTTCATGATGCTTGGGAAAGATTCAAGGATCTGCAACGAAAATATCCACACCATGGAGTTACAGATTGGTTATTGGTACAAAGTTTTTATAACAGTCTTTTATCTCAATGTAAATCCAATTTGAACTCTGCTGCAGGTGGTGCAATATTGAGAAAACCTGTGAGTGAAGCATTGGAATTGATGGAAACTGTGGCATCCGACAATGAAGAATTTTATGGGGAAAGGGATGGATCCAAGAGAGGTTTGCATTCAGTGGATAGTGTTACTATGCTTGATGCTAAACTTGATTCTATTGTTACCTTGTTGAACAAAGCTAATATTAATGCTATCTCTAACCCCTCTAATACTCATGTGAGTTGTAATAGTTCTGAGTGTCCACAGTTAGAACAGGCTCAATTCGTAGCTAATACTGGAAGGCAGCAAAACAATCCTTACTCCAACACTTACAATCCAGGGATGAGAAATCACCCTAATTCTTCTTTGGGGGGGGGGGGGGGGTCAAAGAGCTTCCTCTAGTACGTCTATGGGACAACCTGGATTCCAACAGCATGTGCAGCATCAACCATCACAACCTCAACCATCTCCTTCAGACCAAAGACTTGAGAGACTAGAAAAGATGTTCATGCAGTTCATGCAGAAGAGTGAAGCTACTGAACAAACTAATCATACTGCTTTGCAATCTACTCAGTCTGCCATTCGAAATCTTGAGGTACAAGTAGGTCAGCTGGCTAAGCAATTGAATGAAAGAGGTAATGGACAATTCCCTAGTAATACTGAGGTTAATCCTAAGGAAACAGTCATGGCTATTTCACTCTACAATGGTAAGGTGGTCGAGCCTGTTAATGAAGAAGATGTGTTGCCCCCACCTTCCCCTGTTAAGCCTTATGTTCCAACAATTCCTTACCCACAAAGGTTTTCCAAAGAGCAATTTGAAAAATACATGCTTGAGAAGTTTGGTAAGGTTGTGAAAGTTGAGAAAAAGAATGATAGGTTTGTGAGAATTGAGGAAGATGAGGGTAAGGTTTGGAAAGTTGAAAAGAAAAATAAGGAAAAGTCAATCCCACCTGAAGTCACAACTCCTCCTCCTTATCCACAAAGATTGAAGTAGAATAAGTTGGAAAAAGAGTTTAACAAGTTCTTGAATATCCTCAAAGAACTTCGTATGGACATTCCACTTATTGAGGTTTTGGCACAAGTTCCTTCTTATGTTAAATTCCTTAAGCAGATTTTGTCCAAAAAGAGGAAGCTTGAAGAATTTGAAACAATTGCACTTTCTGAGGAGTGCAGTGCCTTGATTCAAAATAAGCTTCCACCAAAGCTTAAAGACCCAGGGAGTTTTTCTATACCTTGCACTATTGGTTCTTATGAAATTAATAAAGCTTTATGTGATTTAGGTGCAAGTATCTCACTTATGCCATTGTCTCTTGTTAGGAAGCTTGGATTAAAGATGAAGGACACTAACATATCCTTGCAATTGGCAGATAGAAGCGTCAGGTATCCTGAAGGCATTATTGAGAATGTTCTGCTTAAAGTGGGTAAATTCTATATCCCTGTGGATTTTATTGTGCTTGATATGGAGGAATGCATAAAACTTCCTGTGATTTTGGGTAGACCTTTCTTGCGCACTGCTAGAACTCATATTAATCTTGAAAAATGTACCATAACATTCTAAGTGTTGAATGAGGAAATTACTTTTAGTATTTTTGATGATTCAGAATATCCAATCTATGGAACTTGTTCTTGTTCTTGCATTGATTCTAGTGACAACTTAGTTGCTAATGATCTTGAGAAAATATCTAGTTTGGATTCTTGTGTTAAGGTACTAACAAGTGCAGGGCAAAATGAACCTAATGGAGAGGGAGATAAGAACAGTGTTACACCACTTAATAATTGTCCATTCTTTGAGCTTAATGACCAAGTACAACACGAAGATTTTGGACAAAATTGCTTGATGCCAGATCCTCCTATCAATAAGCCTCCTGATCTTGAACCAAATTCTTATTCAATGAGTGCAAACTCTCGATTTTGGGATCCTGGAGAGTAGCAACATAGCTCCGTCGAGCCATCGACGTTAAACAAAAGCGCTTGTTGGGAGGCAACCCAACATCTAACTTATTTTTATTTCTATTTTAGTTTTTATGTTTTCTTTTAATTTAATTCTACTAACAATTTTATTTTCTTTTGTTTTGTAGGTATAATTGCATGAGTGGAGTCAACACCTTCACATCACCTTAGCATGGACATAGGGGAGATTCCTTTACTCTCTTTTGAACTTTATGTTATCTTTTTATGATATAGTTTCATGTTTAAGTGTGGGGGAGGGTGTTTATTGCATTTATAATTTTCTTAAATTTTTATTTTCTCTCAACATTGAGGACAATGTTGTTCTAAGTGTGGGGGAGAGGGTAAGAAAAAAAAATTTGCATTTTTGTTTATGTTTGCATATTTTTCATTTTCTTTTTGTTTGCATGCATTGCATTTGCATTAAGGCATATGTTAGGAGTTCCTATTCCAAATTTTCAAAATTTATTTTTGGTTTTGGCTAAGAATTTCTAGAGTTGGATATTATCAATTGAGCCATTATTTTAACTACTTTTACAAATGGTTGCCAAAGTTTGTCAAATGAAGATGATGCTTGTCAATTGGGTACAAAATTTAGTTTTTGCTACTTCTAGAACTTGTGTCGAATCTCTTCGAGACTAATTTGGATTGTGGTATGAATGGTTTGGAATGTATATGTATTGTGTATGGGGATGACTAAGGCGTTTGTTTGGACCGTTAGTGCCTTAAGATGCCTACCCTTTTTACATTGTCACTAGTAGCCCTTTGTTGCCTTTATTGAATATATTTAGCCTTTTTTCTTTGATTAACCACATTATCCCAAAGAACCTTGAGCCCGAAAAACAAGTTTTCCCCTTATTCATGAATTAGTAAGAGCATAACTTGTTGATTTTTAGTTCTAATGGATGGTGGAAGGCTAAAATTCTTGAGTCTTATTGTTGATTTCGATTCTTAGTGCTTAATGATTTTTGGTTATGGATTGATGAAGAGAGATAGAGATCAAAATAAGTGTGGGGAAATTAGTGGAATGTGAAAGTGAGATGGTGGATAGTGAAGTGGCTAAAATAATTGTTGAAAGTGAGTTGTTTCCAAATAAAAGGGGAGAAGAGATGTCTTAGACATTGTCCCTCTGGAAAATGAAAAAAGAAAAAAAAAGTGAAAAATGGAACACTCCAAAAGAAATTGGCACTAGTTGTTTATGGAAGATAGGAAATTTTGTAGAATTAGTGGAGTTATGATTAAGGAAGAGCTATCACAAGATTAAATAAGCTCTTGATTATTTGATGGAATAGTTATGCTCTACTAAATTCTTGAATACTTTGATTTCCCTTATCCTTTCTTTCTTAACTCACTGCCCCTTGGCCCCATTACAACCCTTATAAAGACCTTTCGACTCATACACATGCATATATATTTGGTTAGTGGCTTGATATGGTTGTAGTGGAGATGTAGATGAGATACAAGCCTATGGTAAGTAGCTCTTAAAAATTGTTTTCTTATTACTCTTTTGAGGCAGATGATTTGGATGATGAACTAACCATTTGTGCTTTACTTTTGTTCGATAATGACTTGTTTTGAAAAGTATCTAACCCTTTGAAGTTTGCAGCCTACTTTACTTAAATTAATTTTTGAAAATTGTTCTTAAATTGTTTTTGGAACTAACTTTCATATGTAGCAATGTTTGTGGGTATCGATAAACCCTCAGGAGACTATAACTCCTCCACTATGTTCACATAGGGGTTTAAAGGCTTGCGTCACGTGCTAAGTGACGCCGTACACCTACGAAAGTGGAATCAATATCATGTTTTAGGTTTAGTTTTAGTTTAGCTTGCTAAGAGACTAGCAAGAACTAAGTGTGGGGGAATTTGAAAAGTCCACATTTTTACATAATTATTGGTGTTAATTTTGGTGTCTATTTTATCAATTTTAATTATTTGGTGCTTAATTTCCTTTAATTTTGTTCCATAGGCTTAATTGAGGACTTTGTGAAGAAAAAGGATCAAATTGAAGGAAAATGAAACTTGGAAGCATCAAAGAGGAAATTTGCCAAGTCAAATGGAATTGAAAATTTGGCGTGAAACATTCTGTGGTACGCCGCGCGTGGGCCAACCATAGCCGCGCGCGGGCATGCCCAATTTCAGACGCGGAAATTCTCCTGGTACAAGCCGTGCGCGGGCAGACCTTGGACGCGTGCGGGTGAGCCGATCTGGACCTGATTTTGACCAGATTTTCTCCTATTTTTGATGGGATTTCACCTATTTCCAACCAATAATTATTTTCTACGAATTTTGGGCCAATTAAAGTCAGATTTCTTTTATTCCTAGTCCCTTTAGGATTTATTAATTATTTGTAATCTTTATTTTATTTTTCCTATTTCTTTTAGGTTTAGAATTTTAACCCCTATATAAAGGGAGGCTTTGTACTTAGAATAGAACACAATTTTGGAGACAATCCTCTTCCACTTTCTTGAAGACAACTTTAGGGAGTTTTTCTTCCTCTCTCATGTTCTTTATTTATTTTATAATATTTTATGTTTTTATTTTCATGAGCATGAGTAGCTAAATCCCTAATTAGGGTTTTTGGTGTAGCCAATTGGGGATTAATATTTAATTTTATGTTTTGAATTGATCTTTTCAAGTTGGATTTGTTTTTCTTGTTCTTCATACAAATTATATGACTGGCCATCATATAGTTTATCATAAGGATCGTGTCATGTACTGACGGGTGAAGCATAATCTGCGCACTAGGAAAACAAACAGGTTAGATTGGATCAGACATGAATCTTAGGCTAATTTGATAGGTGAATAATTATTTGTTCTTAATGAATCTAATTAATTAGGTTGACATCGACAGATAGTGAATCTAATTAGTTAGGTATTCCTGTGTTGACTTGACGGAGCACATAGGTAATTAAGTGTGATTCTATTCTAGCTTTGCATCAATTCAATTCATAGGTTAATTATTGATTTCCCAATTAGGTGAAACCTGAAGCGCTAAGCCTTTTAATTATTGTTTTCACATCTTATTTAATTCTCTGCTTCTTTAATTTAGTTGTTCGTAATTTAAATTGCTTTGATCACTCTCAATTTTCCTTTTCTTGATAGAATTAATTATAATAGAAATTAATTGTTCTTTGTGGGTTCGACTCGTAGAATACTCTAGGATTTATTACTTCAACTGACTCTGTGCACTTGCAGATTTAGTACATCAGAGTGCTAGTAGCCTCAAAAATGGGAGTTAGTAACCCCAAATCATGAACACTTCGAGGTTAGTAACCTCAATTTTCTAAAAACAATTACCCTTGAAAATCTATTATAACCCACAATGATCCTTGATTTATATTTATGATATTGCAATCTTTTGAGTAATGGAGAAAGAGAGGAAAACATGAGCCTATAGAAAGAAGTAGTTATAGAAAGTGGAGAATGGTAAGTGATTTAAGCTACTTTGATTATGGTTACTTAAGAATGATGATGCCTGTTGTTTCTTGATCTTTGGATTAAGTATTACTATTATTCTTTGTTATTTTGATTTTATGATTAAATTGATTCTTTGATGTATGTATGAATTCAAATTGATTTCTTGAAAAATTGGTTTTTGATTAACTTACACATTGATTTGCTAAGGGACTAGCAAAGTTCAAGTGTGGGGGAGAATATGATCGAGCCAAAAACAACCCTATTTTTATGTCTATTTTACTATGTTTTTGGATCTATTTATGCTTAAATATATGTTATTTTGTTAATATTTGTGATTTGAGTCTTTATGAGATGTGAAATTGATAATTTGATAATTTTCACTACTTTTGGAGCTATTTTGATGACTTTTTACACAGATATGAGCAAAGTAATTTTGAGTATAGATTTGGAGATTCGAAGTTCGTGTTTGAAGATTTATTGAAGACAATTTGAAGATTTGAAGACCATTGAGGAATAATTTCAAGAGCAAGAATTGAAGAATAAAGCTTTAATTGGGAAGGATTGAAGACAAGCCATGAAGAAGCCCAGAAGCTAAGGAATTTTGGATATTTAATATGGGAAAATACTCAGCCCATATAAATCATTAATTGGAATTAAAATCCCAATTAATGACTCCTATATTCAAGGAAATATCCAAATCCCGTAGATTCCCGATTCTAGTCCTAACAGGATTAGGATTCAGCTCAGTCTCGGTAGAAAAATCATAACTTTCTGCTTAGATCTCTGTTTTAGGCCCGTGAGTAGGCGTTGGAAAGCTAACTCCGAGATCTACAACTTTTCTTTGAAGTCCGAGACCCAATTCTGCCATCTTCAAGCCTAAAAATGACGTCGAAGTCCCTGCACGAATCCAGAATTTTTCAGGATCCTATTTTAATTTGGATTTTACTCTAGGAAGACTTTTAATCTAACTTAGACCTTAAGTTAGACTCAAAAATGTCCTAGATTCTTATCCTACTTAGAATTGGATTTTCTAGGATTATTTCCACTATAAATAGCCACCTCCTGTAACACAAATCACATACCTACATACACAATATCTAGATAATTTTCTCTTCTTCTTTTTCTCTTCTAGTTCTAGTTTTTCTTCTAGTTTTAGGGCTAGGTTGCCGCCACCCTCTCTTTGCATAGAGAGGGGGGGCAACCCTAGGTTACTCAAGAGGAGGATTTTTCCTTCAAGTCCTGTAAAATTTCTTCTTATTCTTTGGATGCTCACTCAATTTATGAGTGAGTAATCCTTTTCTTTTCTCCAATATAGAATTTAATTGATCTCTTGACTTATATCATGATGAGATTTTGTGCTTTTATATGAAAATTAATAGGGTATTTCTTAATATCTCTACATGAATTCTATGTTGCTTGTTTTGATAGATTGAAGCATGCACTTTCTTGATAAATTAATTAGCATTAGCTAAATTAAAATCTTGAAGGATCTTCGGATTTAATTGTTTGGTAGCAATTGGAAGCAAAGGATCTTCCTTCCAAGGGATTTAAGAATCTTTGACCAATTTTTAAATTGCCCATTGTGCTTGTAAATTACTAGATCTTAATGCTTTATTCTTGAGTAATTATCACACTAGATCAAGAGGTAATTGTTTAACGAATAAAAGGGATAATTCACACTGGATCAAGAGCTTTATCTAATTAAGGTAATTTAGGATTAAATTCCAAGCAAGCTATCCATTGTTTTCATAATCTTTAGATATCAATGATCCGTGTTATTGTTGTCAAAAGGGATATTAATTTTATGTTGGTTATTTTCTCAATTTTTTCTCTGCTTTTAATTAATTGTTTTATTTAATTTTCTTGATTACTTTCTTAGATAGTTTTAATTATTAGTTTGATTTGATTTAATTTTACTTAAAAAACCTTCTTTATTTTGTTTGTTTGTTTTAAGAAAAAGAATAATAACCTATCTCTCTGTGGGATCGACCCCTACTTGCCCTAGCTATCTTTAGTTAGTAATTGTTGGGATTTTTATTTTTATGATTTGCTGACGATCGATCAGTGTGACAACACCAGTGCCATCAACGTCACCAAGAATCAAGTACAACACTCACGCACCAAGTATATCGAGATAAAGCATCATTTCATTCGGGACCATGTCCAAGAATGTGATGTTAAAATTGATTTCAATGATACCTTGCATCTACTTGCTGACATATTCACTTAGTCATTGTGTGATGAGCATTTTAACTGCATTAGAAATGAGTTAGTTATGTTTGATGCATGTCATATTTGATCATGCATTTCTCATGCATAAGTCACTATGGTTGCTCACACTAATATTTGTTTGGCACTAGTGGGACTAATCGCGAAACTGCTTTCAAAACTGTCAGGATTTCATTCTGACATGTCAGAAACCCTAAAAAGTTTATGACAGTCTTTTCAGCACGTTTTCCCCTCTCTCCTCTGTGCTTAAACGTATTTTCAAGAGTTCAAAACTTTTTTGAAAATATTTTTGAAATTCAAACTCTTGTTTTTCCAAAATATTTTAAAACTCTCATCGTCTTTTTTAAAAAGGCTTTATTCTTATCTCCCTTCATTTTTCAGCCAAAATTTTTTCCCTCTTATCTTCTCTCTTTGTTTTTCTTGAGCAATCCTAGTTCTTCCTTCTTTATATCTCTTGCATCTTACATTTCATCTCCTTTCCATCTCTACTCCATTCTTTATCTCCTGATCCTTTTAATTGCTACTGTTAGTATGACTAAAGGACAGAGCTCGACTGAGAAGAAAAAATGCACGTGACTGCTACTACTTCTCAAAAAGATAAAATCAGAGGACCCGCTTCTAAAATTATTGGATCGAAGAAGAAGACGAAGCTGAAGCAAGGAAAAGCATCCGGGTTACCCAGCGATGCGATTCAAAATAGTCACTTTAGAGATTCTTTACACAAACAGAGGTACAATGAACTTATTGGTTTTCAGATTATGTGTGCAAAAATTCTGGAATTGGAATGCTCTTATGAAAAATTTTGCTTACTGTGCTATTAAGGGCTAATTTGAGAAAGTTAAATGGTTTGGTATTGCAAAGAGTAAAGAACCAGTCTGACCTTATTTAGAGAATCTTATACTGGTATTGTGAGAATTTGTATGCTTTCATGGATTGAAAAGAAAGACATCGTGCTAGGTATTGAATACAAGGCTCATAAATTAAAATTTCTAGCAATCTTGATTTCAACGGTTCATGAAAAGAAATCAGTAGGTTGATGAGGATATGCCTGATAATAAAGAAAGCAGAAAGGTTAAGAATGCCAACACTGAATTAGCTCATCACTTTCTTAGCAACAACTTACAGTTTAAGAAGAGCATCTTCGTTTATGTTAAGGAAAATAATGTGTGGTTGCTTCACAGTATTTGAAATGGCATTAAAGTTCATATAGTAAAGAAGAATCTGATTTGTGGCTTTGGAGATGTGATCACCATTCTAGTTATTCACTTCAATGCATTACATGAGTACAAAGACCTCACAAATGATTGTTCACCTTTCTCTGGTGAGGAAAATGAGAAAGAATGCATGAGTACTCAGTGCAATTGAGGAACTCAGAACTGAAATCATCTGGATAAAGAAAGTTCTGAACTAGCATGCGGATGCCTGCAAGCAAGTTTTTCATGAGATCATTGTCTGGTAAGAGCTTGACAAATTTAGTATATGGTTACCCTCTAGATGATAGGACTGAGTATGAGGTAGATGGTGGTTATGATGACAATGATAGCCACAATGATGTTATGAAGTGTGAACTTGAGAAAGCTGAAGAAGATGAAGAGAATAGAGAAAAAGATGGATCTGGCAGTGACATTGATGATGATGATGAGAACAGTAATGATGAAGCCCTTGGTGGAACCAAGGATAGCTCTGATAGCTACATCAGTGAACCCTCAAGTGAACCTTCTGAAATAAAGTAATCTGACAAAGGAGAGCCATCAATTGCAAAGGATGTAAAGAAGAAGAACCATGAGAAAACAAGATGAAAGCTGCAACAAAATCTGAGATTAATGCCATTATTGGAAAAGTGGTGGAAAAACCTGCTATAACCAAGAGAAGGATGCTGGTTAAGCATGTTGCTATGAGGACATCAAGGAGGCTGAATAAGCCATGAGTTTTTGAACGTTTTCTGACAAATGTAGTGTTGATGGGAGCAAAGAGATTGAGACTTAGGAGTTCTTTACATGCATTTGCATTTGCACCTCATTGCACCTTTATTTTAGCATTTGCATTTTATGCTTATTCCTTTCAGTTCTTTGGATATTTTGGCACTTGCTGTGCCTTGCATGTGGTTAGTATTTCCTATCTTTATCACTGTTTTAATAGCACTGAGTGTGCCTTTGGATTCTAATGTCTATATGTTTCTAAGTAGGTGCTATGACTATGGAGCTGAGCTTCCTATCTTAAGGAATTCTGCACTGTACTTGTGTTTGCTAACTCTGTTTTGCAGGATTTTTGAACCCTTTTGTTGATTATGACAAAAAGGGGGAGAAAATACAGGACTTGAATTGAATTGAATCATTAGCTATTGAGTTAGTCAGACTAATTCATGCCTGTGCTTTAGTGAGAACAAATTCTTTTGCATGACATACCTTGCAACGCATAAAGACAACTTTATGACATGCGGGTTGGGGTCGCAGGGGTTGATGAATTGACTATACAAAGGGGGAGCATAAAGCTTAATACAAAGACTGATAGAGCAGCAACTGTGCAAATTATATTGGTATTAGTATTCTTATTCACCCCTTTGAAGCATTTAGTGGGACTAATTCTTGAATATTTTTTGTTGCCACTAACTGCTTTTATTCCTGAGATTCTTGAGTAACTGTCTATCTCTATTTGCTTTTATGAGATTAATAAATGCTGGTTGTTTCTATCCTTTGGTGTTGGTTTTAAATTGCTCTAACATTTTATTTCTGAGATAACATCCTTGCTCTAATCAATCTCACAAGCCCTATTGCTCAGACTAAATGTTCTTGAAAAGAGTGTTTGCACTCAGGGGGAGCTTGGTATATTTTTTCTAACTGAATATATCTGGTAATTTGGTTGATAACACTTCAATTCAAGGAGTGTTTTGTCATCATAAAAAAGGGGGAGATTGTTGACTCCATAAGTTTTTGATGATAACAAAACATTATGTATTAGTGAAACTAACCAAGCTATCTAGTGTGCAGTGACAAATTGAGTGACACAATTAATGCATGGTTATGCGCAAACCAATCCACACAAAGCTCAATATCACAGAAGAAACACACTACGAATGAAGCCCTCCTCAATGAGTACAAGTCAAGAAGAGATTGAAGAAGACTTAGTCCAATACGTAGATCAGAAGCTAAATTAGTGGGACTAATGCCAGATGCATTGGATGCATATGGGGAACTGACATGCACATGCATAAAGAAGGCTTAGTTTAGCACATCAAGATTGAAGTAACTCATTAGTGGGACTAACGCCAGCAACAGAAGCAGAAGACATAAGGCTGCATGCACAAAATATCCAAGCATGCTAAGGAAAGCCCCAAAAATGAAGCACACAAGTAAAGGGGAAATTGAAGATGGGTTAGCTCGCAGCACTCCACGAGAAGTTCATTTTAGAGAGACTAACACCAAGAAGGAGAAGCTAAAAGAGGCAAGTCAGTAAGCCCAAGGCATTCAAAAAAGAAGTTAAAAGTTAGCAAAATGCTATTTCAGAAGTTGTCTTAGTGCGTGCAAATGAAGAGCACATAATTCGTGGGACTAAAGAAAATCGTGATCCTGCCAGCGTAGAATAAGACAATATAAAGGGCAGATTTTTTCAAATAGTCAAAATAACAGCTAGTTTTGGCAGATTTCGTATTTAAGGCATAAAATGACCGTTGGGGGTCAGATTTGAGGATTCAAGGACTTTAAAGAAAGCCAAAACACTCAAGAATCCATACCAAGTAGTTTTACACTCTTTTATTCACTTTTACTTGGTTTTTCAAGATAGTTTTTCACTCCAAATCCTTTGTAAATCTTGTATAGAACTTAAGAGGTGTACTCAGATCATCTAGGATCTTTTTCACACCTTCTTTTCATCTTATTCTTGTTGTAATCAGTGCGGTGAATCACTTGAGTTGAGCTTGGGGAAGCTCGGGTGATTGTGAGCTTTGATTAGCTCGTGTTCAAGCTTGGGGAAAGCTTGGTTGTTGTAACTGCATGGTGTAGGCCTGTAACTACATCGTATTGGTGGATTTTTTGAAATCCTTGGTGAGGATAGCCAAGGTAGAGGACGTAGGTCAAGGAGGACCGAACCTCTATAAATCGTGGTGTAAGCTAAGCTTCCTCTAATCCTTTTCTAGTTACTTTGCCTTTCAAGCTATTAATTGCTCATCATCTTCTCTCTCCAACTGGCTCTATCATTATTAACTGATTGCACATATATTCATTTGTCATATTCTCTTATATCTCTTGTTAATATATTGTGCACAGTTCTGTTTTGATTTGCTCTCACTAATTCCTTCATATAGTCTGGTCGCACTAACGTTCTGTTTTACAGAAAATTAGTTAAGCTAAAAAGTTTTCAAAGTGTGCTATTCACCCCTCTCTAGAACCACCTTTGGGACCAACACTTGCAGCCATTGTACAAACAACCGCCATACGCTGACAAACATGATCGTGAAGAGCCTTGTTTCGATTCGCCCAAATAAGCCACAATACGAAACCAACTAACTCTAAAGACCCAGTTGTCCTTAAGAAAACAATTTTCCCGAAAATCATCACTAATAGCCCAGTCATTAAAATCCCATACATGTCGACTAAACGGGCACTCAAAGAAGATATGCATAATCGAAGATTCAACTCCATTACACACCTCACAATTGGAAGAGATATTTACTCCTTTTTGCTTCAATTGTTGTTTTGTAGGCAAAATTCCAGTAACCAATCGCCACAAAAAGTATTTAACTTTGGGCAACACCAATGCTCCCTACAACATTTTCCACTTACTAGATCGGTTCTGCACCTCAAAATTATGCTTACCTAGCTCCACTCTTGCCACATGATAGCCACTTCTTACGATGTAATATCCATTATTTGAGTGATTCCAAATCAACACATCACTTCCTAACGAATGGCATAAGGGAATTCTAAGAATACATTCAGCATCATCATCCACGAATAATTCATAAACCAAGTCCTCGTCCCACAAACCATCCATACCGAGAAGCACTTTCACGAGATTATGCACACAAATTGTACCTGGTCGAGATTGGGGCCGGTAGATAGGCAGCTTATTGAGCCATTTATCCCTCCAAATATCTACATTCGATCCATCACCAATTCCCCATCGACACCCTGCCCTTAGAACTGCTCGTCCCGCCATTAAACTTCGCCATACAAATGAAGGATTCGAACCTAAGGTTGCTTGCGTAAATGAACTTGCTTGAAAATATTTAGCTCGTAATATACGGAAACATAGTGTATTTTCATTCCGTATCAAACGCCAGCATTGCTTAGCAAAAGGGCTAAGTTAAAGGCTTCAAAATCTCGAAATCCCAACCCCCCATCTAGCTTTGAAACATAAAGGGCATCCCAATCCTTCCAATGTATCCTTCTTTTGGCCTCACTAGTACCCCACCAAAATTTCGCTATGATCATATTAAGTTCCTGCACAAAAGTCTTAGGGAACTTAAAAGTTAAAACAACTCATTAGGTAAGTGGGTATGGCCTGTGCCACAGCCTGGATCATGACAGCCTTCCCTGCAATAGAAAACAGTTTTCCTCTCCACCCCTGTATATGGTTCCATAGCCTATCATTCAACAAATGCAATTCTATTTTTTTTCCTATCATAATTGGCATACCCAAGTACTTATCACGAGCTAGAACTTTCTGCACCCCAAGTTCTCGCAGTAACACATCACGTAAACTCTCTGGTGTATTGCTACTAAATAATACAGCAGACTTATCTATATTAATTTGATCGCCCGATGCCAATTCAAATTTCTGAAACAAGTCCAAAACTGCGTCACACTCATCCACTGATGCACAAAGAAACAATAAACTGTCATCAGCGAACAATAAATGAGAAACCTTCGGGGCAGATCTTGCAATTGAACTCCATGGATACCACCAATTCTCTTAGCATGCTGAAGTAAACATGAGAAACCCTCCGTACAAAAGAGAACTAAATACGGGAATAAAGGATCCCTGTGCCGAATACCTCTACTAGGAACAAATGGAGTAGAATAATTCCCATTAATTTGAATCGATTAGGAAACTTTACTAAGACAAGTCGTAGTTAGTGCTATCCATCGCTCCAAAATCCTAATCGTCGCATCATTCCTTCAAGAAAAGACCACTCAACACGATCGTCTGCTTTGCTCAAGTATAGTTTCAAAGCCATATGTCTCTTACGCCCTGATCGTTTATTCTTCATATAATGGATTGTCTCATAAGCAATTATTGAGCTGTCAAAAATCTGGAAATATTGTGGCAATATTGTCTTCAAACGATTCGTCAAAACTTTGGAAATTATTTTGAAGACAACATTGCACAAACTAATGGGAAGAAAGTCTTTCGGCGTAGTCGGGTTAGTAATTTTGGGTATAAGAACGACATTAGTATGATTTATATCTGGAGATGGCGCTTCTGTATTAAGGAATTCAAGAATCATAATACAAACTTTTTCCCTTACAATATCCCAAAATTTCTTAAATAAGAACGGGGCCAATCCATCCGGACCCGGTAATCATTTGGCTCCATTTGATACTTAGTAGCCTGAATCTCCTCTTAGTTGAAAGCCTGATCCAAATGCACATTCATAGCCGTAGTAACTCTAGCATCGACCAAATTGAGTATTCAATCAATATTCAAAGAAGATGGCATTGAGGAAGTAATCGTTAAAAACCCTCTGAAGATCCTTAAATTTTGTAACCCAACAACCATGCTCATTTTGTACTGAAGAAATTAAATTCCTCCTACACCTTAAAGTTGCAGCATTGTGAAATGTTCTTGAATTTCTATCCCCTTCGCGTAACCAATTAAACTTAGCGCGTTGTCGCCACATTGCCTCCTCTCTATCATAAAGTTCATTGAGTTCATCCAAACAACCATGCAAAGACCGAGAATCAGCCCCCCCAATTGAACCTCGTTATATAACTTCTCAAGTTTTTTTTCTTCCTATACTATACTTCACATTACCAAAAATTTGATAATCCCATTGCTGCAGAGAAGCCACCACACTACTAATACATTGCTTAATATCCTGGTTACCAATCTTATTCCAAGCATTATCAATCACCAGGTGAACATCCTCATGTAATACCCACATATTTTCAAAACGAAAACGCTTAACAATATAAGCATTTAAAGGTTGTTTATCCAAAATATGAACTAATAAAGGAAGATGATCAGATACTGAGGTACACAGATTATCAACATAAGAAAAGGAGAAACGATTCAACCAATTCTATCAAGCTTAGCAAAAAGCATCTCATATCCTAATCTACGAGACCAAGTTAAAGCCGGACCTTTAGAAGGCAATTCCTTAAATTCAGTTTTACTTGGTCAATTCAAAATTGAAACATCATGTACAACCATTGATACTGTTAAAATCATTTATCATATTCATGTGTTGTATAAGCAGTAAAATAAATAAGCATCATGTGCATTTTTTCCTTTGTGAATTGAAAATTGTTAAAGATTTAAACTGTTTTGTTAGTTGTCTATTGTTAGACACTTAGACAGTAGACTTAGATGAACTTTGAACTTGCTGTTTTTATGTTTTGGAAAGTATTGCTGACTTTTTTGTGTTCTTTTTTCAGTGGAAAGCCAACATAGTAGTAGTGGGGCTAATGTTGGTGATGGAAAAGAGGTGGCTATTCAAGACAAAGGTCCCTTACAAACTAAAGAGAGTAGGAAGGACAAGGCTCCAGCTCAGTCTACAAAGAGTGTGCAGAATAAGAGAATAGGAGCTCCTAGCCCTAGCCAAAGGCCACCAATTCCACCTAAAAAGCAAAAGGCTTGGTCTTCGATATGGCAATTTTTCACTAAATTTGAGCATGCTAGTGGAACTAGAGCTAGGTGTAATTACTGTGAAAAAGAGTACGCTGCTGATGGTAAACAAAATGGTACTTTTAACATGCTAAAGCATATTTTTAAATGTCCAAGTATGCCTAGGGGTGCTAATGTAGAACCTAAACAAACTGAATTGTTGTTTAAGAGTGGGGAAGATGGGGTAGGGGCTATTAGTACTTGGAAATTCAATTCTGATGCAATTAGGAAAAGTTTAGCAAAAAATGCTTATCCTTGATGAGTTGTCATTTAGCTTTGTTGATGGCAAATGGTTTGAAGAATTTGTAGCCAATGCATGTGCTAAGTTTATAGTGCCTTCAAGGTGGACTATTACTAGTGATTGTATGGATATTTATCAAGTGGAGAAAAAGAAACTTAGACAATTGCTTGCTTGTAATTCGGCTAAAGTGTGTCTAAGAACCGACACTTGGAGTTCTTGTAAGAAAAAAAAACAATTACACGTGTGTCACTGCACATTTTGTGGATGAAAAGTGGGTGTTGCACAAGAAGATTATAAATTTTTCTCCTATTACCTCTCATAAGGGTGACTTTATAGGAAAATGTATTGAAAAGGCTTTAAGGGATTGGAGTTTGGATGGGGTATTACTCATTTGAAGAAAAAGCAAAGGACTTGTACAAATAGTGTCTTAGGTGGGAAGTGGCTTCATATGAGATGTGTAGCCCATATTCTGAATTTGATTGTTAATGATGGTTTAAAAGAATTGAAAGACTATTGAGAAGATTAGGGAAGCTGTTAGGTTCATTAGGAATTCTAATACACGGCTTGCAAAGTTCAAAGAGTTGATTAAAAGAACTAAAGATAAAGGCAAAGGATGGATTGTGTGGTGATGTTGCAACTCGGTGGAATTCCACATACCTCATGTTGGAGCAAGCTCAAGAGTATAAGAAGTTGTTTGATGTTTATGATGATGAAGACCCTCATTACAGAGTAAAATTGAAGTCATCATCATGTAAAGGGCCTCTGACAAGTGAGGATTGGGAAAAGGCTAGGAGCTTGAATATTTTCTTGAAGAATTTCTACCGGCTGACCATGAAAGTTTCAAGTACTATTTTGCTTAATTCAATTCTATTTTGCTTAATTTGCTACTGTTTTTTTTTCTTGCTTACTACATTTCTGTATTTTGACAATTCTGATACTAGTAATTCTGTTTTTTTTTCCAATTCTGTTATGTGTTTCAATTCTGTTTTAGTGTTTCAATTTAATGATGATTCAATTCTATTTTTGCAAACTCCATTTGTGTAATTCTGTTTTGTTTAGTTCAATTCTGTTTTTGTGCAAACTAAATTTTTGTTTAGTAACTAACTTTGTTTTTATTTTAGGCTCATCTTACGTCACTGCAACCACGTTTCTTCAAGACATTTGCTCTATTTATGTGAGCATGAAGGACCTGTAGAAGAATACTAATCCTGATATCAGTGCCATGGCTGGTAGAATGCTACTCAAGTTTGAGAAGTATTGGGGTTTAATGGAGAAGGTTTACATGCTCCTTTATATTGCAACTGTCTTGGATCCAATGAGAAGATGAAATTTGTGGAGTGGTGTTTCAACAAGATGTACCCATATGAACCTGCTCATGTGTCCTCCATGATGTCCAAACTCAATGAGGCAACTGTTCAACTCTTTGATGACTATAGAAGACTAATGGAGCCAAACAGAGTGGAGACTGCCTCGGCTGTTCAAGCTACTACTGCCTCTGGCCATACTGATACCAACATGTTGGATGATGAAGATTATACGCTAGATGAGTTTAGAAAGTACAACATGGAGAGTGGGAAAGAAGAAAACCAATCTGAGCTTGATATGTACTTAATGGAGGAAACTGAACCTGTCGGAAAAGGTCAAGAATTCGATGTTATGTGCTGGTGGAAAGTTAATAGCCACAAGTTTCCTGTCCTATCTGCTTTTGCAAGGGAAGTTTTGACAATCCCAATTGTAGACACCCATTTTTGTCCTGTATCCTTCATTTAAATCAATTTATTCCTTGTCTAGCATTAGGGTCATCTAGGGGCATTTCGGTCATTTTCGAAATTCAGGGGCATTTTGGTCATTTTTGCACATTCAGGGGTATTTTGGTCATTTTAAGTTCACATTTAATTTAGATTAACTAATTCATTCTTAGTCATCTATATTGCATTTAAAGAAAAACCAAAAATCTTGATTTGTGCCTTTGGCGTTTTTACATATTTCAGGTCTTAGCTTCATGTAGTATTGTTGCATTTTAATCCTTTATTTAAATCATTTTTGTTTCTTAATTTCGCAATCACGGGGCATTTGAATCAATTTTCAATTTTTGAAATATCTTAGCGATTTAGTTGATGTAGTATTTGCATCTAGTATAATCACATTCATAATCACGAAAAAAACAACAAAAGAATAATAATACAGAAAAATACAGAAAATACATCAAAAAAAAGTTCTTTGTATTACTTAGTCTTTACATTAGCATCATTCCGCATTGCATATTAGGAAGAAAGAGCTAGGCACATTAGGTATAAATAAAAGGGGCTATTCCATTAGTTTAATTTGTCATTACATTACATTGATGAAAAGGAAAGAAAAGAGAAAGAAACAACTATAAGGCAAAAAAAATATATAGTTCGGCTTCAGGGCTTTATTGCGATTTGCCATTCTGCTCATAATCTCTCATTTGTGCTTTTCCTATAAGCATCATACTTCCCCTGAAAATGAAGAAAAATGAGTTACAACCAGCAACAAGGATGGCTCTTTCATGACTCACCGTCAATCAAGTGTGGTAAAGGGTTATCAATCCAAGGGATAAAGGGGCATGCATTTCAATGAAGTTTATAAACATGGAGCAACAAAATCAGGAGGATAACCAAAATTGAGATCAATAGGGAGCAAATAAAACAACAAGCAATTCTTGTTTGAGCAGCATCGAATTCACAAAAATGAAGACAAACAGAAGGCCAATTCAATTCATAACAAGCAAGAGCAATCACGCCACCATGCTTTCAAACAAATCAGGTGAAAGTTCATTTTCAAGAAAGCAGCAAGCAGGCTTAAGAATCCACAACAGTAATATATGGTACACAACATGCATTGAATAGAAATCAATTGCAATTCAAAAGTAGCTCAGGTGAGAAATTTTACCAAGGAGAGTCGATATTCAACCTCAGTCTTGTTGTCAATTGATCAAGTGGCTCCAAAAAAAATCTTGCAAGTGGGAATCATTTGGAAGCCACGTCACCTGCAAGGAAACAAAAACAGTTATTCAGAAAGAAAAAATTGAAAGAGAAAATAGGGGAAAAGGGATAGGATCCAGCAGAGGCATTCGGTTAGGGGGATTGAATCTTCCCATATACACTGGCTGCACAATTACTCTCTCTCCTGCGGAACCATTTCTCAACTCCCCTCTCCCATTTTCTCGGATTCTCTTGACCAGAGACCTCACACACACAATTTGGATTCACTCCATAACGGCCCCTCATTTTCCTCTCACGGCAGACCATACTCACTGCTCACCTTCATCTCATCATCTCTCCATCTTCCCTCACCACTCTCTACACATTCTGGAACCCTCTCTTCCTTCACAGCTCACTGAACACACATCCTCCCCATCACTCACAACAGGCTCTCCCAATCCAAAAAAAAAACAGATTCACACACAAGAATTCACTGATCTTCTCTCAAAATCTTCCCTCTCGCTCTCTACAGGACCTCTCATTTGTGTTTCTGGACTCTCACATTCCTTGATGATACACACCCATTGATAAAAAAAAAAAAGATTCTTCCCACTGAAGGGAGGAGGCTCCCTCTCATCTCTCATACAGATTAAGCACTCACACACCCATTGAAATCTCGCCACCCCACTAAAAAAAAAGACACATTTTTTCTCAAAAAAAAATCGACAAGCTCTCAACTGAATTTCTCTCATTTTTTCCACGGGTTGCTACACTCCCACTAGAAAATTAGGGTTCATAGATGCAATTTGGGGATTTCATAGATTAGGGGCTTAGATTTAAAACTTGTTCGGT
This sequence comes from Corchorus olitorius, assembly GCA_001974825.2. Taxonomy (NCBI): domain Eukaryota; kingdom Viridiplantae; phylum Streptophyta; class Magnoliopsida; order Malvales; family Malvaceae; genus Corchorus; species Corchorus olitorius. The sequence goes on along the minus strand of AWUE01015031.1, from coordinate 264 downwards.
GAAAAGGTATAAAAGAGGACGAGGAAGAACATACCTGGAGTTCAAGCCGATCCAATGGTGGGTTGATCGAGATTGGTGAAGCGAAAAGGGTTCGGTCAAGTTTCGTTTGAGGGGTTTCCTGGTGATAATTTTTTTCGAAGAACAACAAGCCTATATTCAAGCTAAGGGGAGTGCGAGAAGCTGGACTGAAACCATGGTGGAAAGAGGCGGCGCAGAAATGAAGTTTGCTGGTAGCAGCGGCGCTAGAGGGAGGGTTTAAGGAAG
>AWUE01015030.1:0-13551 GCA_001974825.2 Corchorus olitorius | reverse complement strand
TTTAAATTCAATTTGTTCTCGCTTTGGTCCTTGATTTTGAATTTGCATTTTGATTTATGAGTATGCCTCCTGAACTTCGCTAATGGTTTTCTTAGTGTGCAGAAAAGGTCCCTAGTAGACCCAGTCAGCCCATAAGTTTTTATTTCTTTCAGTTATTGTTAAGTTATTAATTGGTCCAATCGGGCCTTGGTTTGTAATAATTTAGTAAAGCAGAATTTAATTGCATGCATATCATATTTATTTGTCATCGACTATATCTGTCTGCATATCGTACCCTTAATTCAGTTAATGACCGTAACCCTTCCGAAGAAGGGGCATTCAGTGTGTGGTCGAGTTTTCGGGGCCACTGAATGTCTCCGAGGATGAGACGGCTCTTTTCGAAATGCATCGGGGCTCCGAGCATATATCCCGGGAAGTGCTTTCAAAAACCCGGGTTACGTGAGTTGACTTTAATAATTGGACTTTGCATTCATCATTTGCATACATGCATTAATTCAGAGATAGAAAAAGGAAAAATAAAAAAAGTGAAAATCAGAAAATCAGAAGAAGCAATAAAAGTTATTTTAAAAAAAAAAGGTTTTTTTTCAAGTCATGTTCTCTTATTCGATTTTCAAAATTAAGAATTGGATAATTCAAGAGTTTTCAAGGTAAGCATTTTCAAAACAAGGAATGTTTTTGTAATTAAGCAACTCGAAATAAGATTTTGGAAATTAATAAGATTGATCAAGTTTTTTCAAATTCAAAAAAGGAAAAAAGATTTTATCATTGCATTTTCAAAATTTCTTCCCGGTGCGGAAGACTCAAACAAGAGAACAAAAAGTGAAAGAGAATCGAGACAGAATTGATCGACAGTGTTCGATTACATTCTTCGAATTCTCGACATTGGTTTCAAAAATGGTTTTATTTTCTTTTATAACCCTTTTTCTAATAATAATCAAGATTAGGATTAAAAGCAACCTTTTTTTCTTTTGACCCAGTAGATCTAGTTAGATTAAGAGGTACCGTCACTTGACGGGCGCTTCAGGGGTGCTGATCCTTCCCTGGGCGTAATCGACTCCCGAACCTAGATTTAGGTTATGAAGACCGGACCTTAGGTTTAGTGGGTCCATTGCCGAGCTTTTGGACTTTACTTAGCTTAAGTGGCCTTTAGGTGGCTAATCACACCTTAGAAAAAAGATTAGTGGCGACTCCATTTACCAACGTCGTTTCGACAGGGTTCCCCGGACCTGAACGTTTCGACACCAATTTCCACAGTTGCTTCCGAATCTGCACTCTCCACTGGTGGAAGGGTTTTAGATGTCTTTAGGAGTTTTATGTTGCCATCCATTGTCCAAGCATTAATTTGCTCTCAAGACTGGTTGCGTGGAGCTTCAAAATTGGATTTGGATACCATAATTGATGCACATGATCAAGAAAAGTTTGATGAGATTAGTCTATGTATTTGAATATTAGTTAGTTTATTGCTTTAGGTTAGTTATATATATAATTAATTATATATTGAATTATGTGTTTAATGGCTTATACTGAATTTTTTGTCTAATGCTTGCTTAGAAACATCCAAGGAGCCCTTGGGTCCAATAATTGATGCTTGAGATGGATAACAAAGAGCTATGAAGTGTGGACTGCATTAAAGGTAAACTTGAAGTTTCTAATTGTTTTCCAATTCTGTTTTAGTGTTTTAGTTCTTAATTTTGGTTTATTTTTCACTTATAGCTACTGCCATATAATATATGATTATACCTATGATGCATTGATGCTAGTGGAAGCTACTGGAAAGTGGAATCTACTACTGCTTGATGACTGGACTGGAATGTAGAATGCGTGCGGCAAATGCATGGCTGAATTTGTTGACTTGTTGCTTAGATGTGGTCTTGCTTTACTACTTATGCTTAGGGTATATAATTAGTATATAATTAGATTGGTTGCAAAGTTCAAACTATGAAACTAACAAATTGCAAATGTTGCATGCTACGGCCTATCTCTGCCTGCTTGAAATATTTGAGTTTGAAGGCTTTTTGTAAGTATTTTTGTGCAGCTAAGCCTAATTTAGATTAGGTAAATTCAAATGGAAAAGCAAACAGCAAATATATTTGATTGAATAGGCTAATCTTTTGTAAATGACAATTGACCATTGAAACCAAGGCATTTTATTTACATTGGCTATTCTAAAACAAATGAGGTGTTAGCTGGCGGTTTAACCTGAAACCGACCGAAACTGCCACAACCGAATATCTTCAATTTTCAGCGGTTCCCATATAGTTCGGTTTCGGTTTCTATTTCTATATGTTGGTTAAGTTTGAAAACCGAGCCGAGGAACTGTAAGCGACCATTTGCACGCCCCTACTAGGTAATCCTCTCTTTCTACCTTCTATATGTCTTGAGAGGGGGGGGGGGGATTACATGTACTCTTAATTCCAATGTAAGGATTTGATTTTTAACCATTTTAAATGAATTTTAAAATTCTAAATTGTACTTCCTTAAATTACATGGTCAACCTCAAATGCATGTCTTGGCCTTTTACTTCTAATTACTGACGATTGTTTACTTTAATCTCCAATGATCTAAGGAACGATTCATTAGTAAAGTTTAGAAGATACCGATTAAACAGCCAAAAGTATATCCTAAGAAGTCTCTCAACTATCGTAATTTGTTCAATTTAGCCCCTATACTCCAATTTTTGATAAATTTAATCCTTATACTATTGGAAGTTGAACAATTAAGCCATTGCAAGTCATAAGATCAATTCTGCCAATTAAAATTTTCAATGTGGTGTGGTGCTAATGTACATGACATTTAGGGGGCGTATGGTTAATATGATGGAAATGTGATATTCCATCGGTAATGTGGCACCTGGAATGAAATATTGCAATTTGGTTGCTCTGACAATGTGTGTCAAAGGTAATATGATGGCAATGACATTCCCACTTGAGGCCCATACGACCGACATGATCTCACTACCACCATCTTCTTAAGTTATCTCATATTACAAGTAATTCTCTACACTTTTTGTTTGACTTTCGCCATTTTGCCCCTTACTCTATGATTAAAATCACAAAATTACCAAGACCCAGTTTTAGAAAAATACAAAGGCAAAATTTAGTCGAGCCTTTAATTTTTTTTCCCTAGAATTGAAGAAACCATAGCCATTTTTCAGTCAACACAGCGCCGTTGCCGCTTGCTTTTCTCTCCGTCGGTCATTCTAGTTCCACAAGGCTGTTGCCCGTTTATGCGTGCATTAAGAAATGGGAGGCAGCGTAGTTAGGGATAGCAAAATGAATAGAATCCGATGGGTTTCGATCCGATCGATCCGATATGGGCAGATCTTTTTTTTTTGTTTAAAATTCGAGTTCGGGACGGATCAGATCGGACTTTTTTTGGTTTGAGAGTCGGGGTTGGTGTTAGATATCATCTGACCCGATCCGACCCAGGATAATTACTAAATTACCCCTATTATATATTTCATAACCCCTTTATACCCTTACTATACATCTTAAAAAATATGGTTTAGCATTTTCCCCTCTTTCTCTTCTACCGCCGCCGCCATGGTTTGATTTCTTCAATTTCAATTTCATAGGGAGTGTTTCTTATTTATCTTATTTCTCTCGCTCTCCTTTCTTTTATTGGTCTTACGGATTCATGGAGAATTTAATTAAGTTGATGCTTTGTTTATGGTTTTTGTAGACATCGATTCAAGTTCCTTTATTTAAGAAAAAAAAATTCCATTTTCTAGTTTACATGTGGCTGCTGAACATGTCAAAAATCCTTTTCCTTTTCCTATATTTTTACACAATTTGATATTTTATTAACTAATGCATAGGGTTTGAATAGATTGTTTGTTCAAAGTTCAGAGGATGGGATTGCTCAAAGTTTACATGCTACCATTTACATATTTTCTGCATTAATTTTTAAATTGAACAATAGTTGTCAGGTCGGTTCAGGTCAGTGTCGGATGTAAAAGCGCCCCGTCGAAGTAAGGGTCGGGGCTAAAATATGTAATTTTCTACTGAGTGGGAGTCATATTCTGTCGGGTCAGGGGTGGGGAAGCAAAAATCCGCCCCGATCTGAGCTGTTGCCATCCCTAAGCGTAGTGGCGAAAATGAATACACTAATAGGCTAATTATTACTCCCATTGTTCCTATTTATAAGACACAACTCTTTATGCCTTTTTATTTGTTATTTTACATCAAGTAGCCATTAGTTACTTATTTTCCAAATATAACCCTCTTTAATTAAGGAGAGAGAATGTGCGTAGATGAATATTTAATTAAGGGGTCGTTTGGTTCGTAGTCATCCTAGGATATACCACGGTATGCTGTGAGATGACCAGCCGATGACCGCGTTTGGTTACTATTTAAGTGGGAATGGAAAATGCTGGCAGATGACGCGATGCGCCAAAATTATCGCGGTGAACAACACGCGCAACAATGTTGAATCCCCCCGATTTTTGGTGGAATAAAAACGGATGGGTATCTCACTTAAAGGCCTTTATGTTTTTTTACCATTTTGTCCTCATTATATTTTAGTATTTACGAATTATACCCTTACATATTTAAGCCAAAAAATTTCCCCTTTCGTCATTTTTTTTCTCTATACCTTCTCTCTTCTCCCCATAGTCTCTCTCTCCAGAAATCGCCTCCGTCGTCGTGCTTGGAAATCGTTGCCACCGCCGTCGATTCGTGTCTTGGGTTTGTTGGGTTTTCTTCCTCCTACAAAGATCTACAAGTTGGTATAACTTTTGTGCTCTTTGGATGAATAAATTCTCAGATTTCATTCATTTTCGTTTTTTTCGCTATTTTGTTCTTGATTTAAAGAAATTAGTGGCATGGGTCTGGGTTTTTTATGATTTTCGCATAATATTAGGCTTGGGTTTTGTTCATAATAACGTTATTTTGCCAAATCCGAACTGATTTTGGCTCAAATTTATGTTCAAGTGTTTCGGGTTTGAGTTTAGTTTGAGAAAATTTTGCTAATTTTTAATATACTTGTGTTCACATGTTGTTGCTTAGATTTCTCGAATCCTTTTTTTTTGTCTCTTTTCCAAGGTCATTATAAATTAATTTGGTTTTGGGTGTTGATTTGTTGCAATGGTGGAATGAGTTTCTTAATTTCTTTCAAATAATAAGGTTTTTAGTTGCTTTATTGAATACCCATACACTGATTTCAATTGGCTATTAGATTTATTGCAAGTTTGATTTAATTTCAAATGATGAGTTTCTTAATTGAGTTTCAGTTTTTCAAATGAATTTCTTGTTTTGAAAACTGATATTAAACCCTTTTCTTTTCCCCTCAATTAGGTTCTATAGCAAAAGTAACCTTTATTTATCTCTTTATTTCGTCACTAGTGTCTAGATTTGGATCTGAAATCTTGGTTTATTAAGCTGTTTTCCATCTTGAATGGTGGCCAATTGGATACCTTCACAGGATTATGAGTAATTGGATACAGTCTTAACTTCAGAAGTAGTGATCCCTATATGCATTGTATTCAACATGGAAATTGATCTACTGCTTTCAATCTAACTTAATAGATCGAGGGAACATTTAATAAGATTAACTAGGCCAACTGAGGTAGTTGTGAGAAAGATGACTTTGTTCGATAAGAAACTGCATCAATGTGCAATTATTTTCTATATATTTAGTTGTAAAAGATGACTTTTTTTATTATAACTATGTTCCATGTGCATTGACTTCGCTATGTATTTTAAAATTTTAATGGAATGAATTAGACTAACTAACACTTGTTGGGTTAGGTTCCTTCTCATGGCACTCGCAATGCCCGGTTTCCCTTTACATAGGTTCAATTGTAGTTGGTATCTGCTATTGAGTCCGTCTAGAGAGGTTGGTGTTGTAACTTTCGGATATCTCAGGAATTAACCAAACAAATAATTAAAGCGGAAACAACAGAGCAAAATTTTCTTATGGACCTATGCCACAAATCTGCACTATCAAATCAATCAATTACAATCAACAATCATAACAATCTCTCTAGCAAACTCTCAATCTAATCAAGCCAACATGGGTGATTCTCTCACAACAACCTAAAGCTATCTTAGCTTTCTCTCACAACAATACAACCCTTTCTATCTCACACACAAAAATCTTAACAGAAACTGCTTATTTATACTAACACAAACTTGGACTCCAAGAATCCCTTTCCTACTAGGATTCTTGTGCACCAATCAAAAAACTCTAGAAAAATCCTAATCCAAATCTAATAAGGAATTGGCTCAAAAATCCTAACAATCTCCACCTTGACTCAATTTCCTTCATCAAAGCTTAATTGCTCCACCCTTTGACCAAATCCACAAAGGTGACTTTCTTCTTTGTTGGCAAATCCACATCCTTCTTCTCAATTTGATGCGAAGATACCGATCCATCTCCTCTAATTGTGCTTCCAATCAACTCATACAAATTATTTGAATTCTTCACTACTTTCATCACAATCATCGAACCTTTGGTGATCTTCAAGCCTCCACCTTGGCAAGAATATCCATAACCCAAGCTATCTAACTTTCCAAGCGAAATCAAATTCCTTGTAAAGTTTGGAACATATCTCACATTCCCAAGCATCTTGACACTTCCATCATGCAAACGAAGTTTCACACACCCAATGCCTTCAATTCTTTCTTCACCATTATTAGCCATGTAAACAGGCTTATCACACTTCTCAAGCTTCGAAAACCATTCTCGCTTTGTGCAAATATGTTCAGAACAAGTAGAATCAAACACCCACATATCTCTAGTGTCTTTCTTTTCTTCTTGCACCATCAAAGCAACAGTTTCTTCATCAGAATATTCATCACTATCAGCAGCAGCAACATTAACACCAGCCTTATTCTTCTCTTTAGATTTCATGAATTCCCCCAAATCTTCTTTTAACTTCTTGCAGTAGGCTTTTATGTGCCCCATCTCATGACAATAATAACACTCCTTATTACTGAAATCAACCCTTGGCCTCGAACTTGATCTTCCTCTTTCATTGAATCTACTCCTCGATCTTACATCAATCTTATCTTTTCCATAAGTTCTTCCACGCTCCACCGTGAGAGCACCATTCTCTTCATCTTTCTTTTCAGTCTCTTTCAATCTATCATACTCAAAAATTGCAGAAGTAACATCTTGCAAACTCAAGGTTTTTCTACCAACCATCAAAGCTCTAGTCACAGGATCATACCTGTCGGTAAGAGAATTAATCAACAAAACTGCTTTATCAACTTCTTTCATGACTTCATCCACACTTGCCAGCTGAGTAACCAATCTATTGAACTCGTTTAGGTGTGCCCTTAAACTTGTTCATGCCTTCATCTTCAATCCAAATAATTCTCTCTTCAAACACAACATGTTAGTAATCGATTTTGACATATAAATCGACTCCAACTTATCCATCAACTCCTTTGGGGTTTTCACATCTAACACATCATACTTAATTTCAGTAGCAAGAGACAAGCGAATTGTACTTACTGCTTTTCGTTGAATATCTCGCCACATGTTCTCATTCATCGTTGCAGGCTTATCAGCTTCAAGCGCATCTCCAATCCTTGTTGTACTAACACATCTGTCACCGTACTCTGCCACATCTGAAAACTGTTCGTTCTATTAAACTTTTCAATCTCAAACTTCAGAGCTGATCCGCTGCTTTCTGTCATCTCTAATCAACCAGGCTCTGATACCACTTGTTGTAACTTTCGGATATCCCAGAAATTAGCCAAACAAATAATTAAAGCGGAAACAACAAAGCAAAATTTTCTTGTGGACCTATGCCACAAATCTGCACTATCAAATCAATCAATTACAATCAACAATCATAACAATCTCTCTAGCAAACTCTCAATCTAATCAACCCAACATGGGTGATTCTCTCACAACAACCTAAAGCTATCTTAGCTTTCTCTCACAACAATACAACCCTTTCTATCTCACACACAAAAATCTAATCAGAAACTGCTTATTTATACTAACACAAACTTGGACTCCAAGAATCCCTTTCCTACTAGGATTCTTGTCCACCAATCAAAAAACTCTAGAAAAATCCTAATTCAAATCTAATAAGGAATTGGGTCAAAAATCCTAACAGTTGGCATTCAAGATGTGAAGGCAGAGGTAATGCCGGCTGGAAAAGCCGATTTTATACATTCATTTCAGAAAGATGGAAGCATTGTTGCTATGGTGGGGGATGGGATCAATGATTCTCCTGCTCTAGCAGTTGTAGATGTTGGTATGGCTATTGGGGCAGGGATAGACATTGCCATTGAAGCTGCAGACTATGTTTTATTAAGAAAACCCTTGGAAGGTGTAATTACATCAATCACGTAAATTAGCCTTTTGTTTTATAGGAAGCTACGAGTGAAACATAAAATTCCCAATTTTATGAATGTTAATTTTCTCATTCTCCTTTGTAGTCATAGGCAATTGAGGGTGCAAGCCTACTACCCCATCAAATGTAAATTGTACTTTGTTGTATAATGATAATTGTCAGTTAAGTATGTAAACTAATAATTTATTTTTGATGTGCTCTTAAAACCCTTTTAATTTGTAATGCTATTTGCTTTCCTTGCAAAATTGATAGTAATTTATGATGGGGGCAATTGTAGTAATTTTGCAAAAATACCCATGAGATTACTAGGGTTCAAAAGTTTTTCACCAAACAAACATGAGTATTCGAACGCGGGTATATCACAATTTTAAGTGAAATACCCAGTCATATTTTAGTCGAACCAAACGTGGGTTTCTAAGATGACCATGGGATACTCGTCCATTTCACTTAACCACCCACATACCCACCCATATTAAAAATCATGGGTATATATGCTACCCACGAACCAAACGGCCCCTAAGGGTGTTTTGGAAAAGTAGACTAAAATATGCATACAATCTTACAAACCAACTAACTTTAACTACTTGCTTTAGTTGAAGATTTCAATTATTTAGGACTTATAATAAGCAACGAAGGGAGTAATACCAAGGCCCAAGGGTCGAAACAAGGAACATGTAGTTTCATCTTCTACTTACACTAACAGGCTAAAGAATGTAATTATATATTACAAGTGTGTCAACTTGCGCTTGCACTATAGATATTTTTTAATACTAGTTCTCACTGTCACGTGCGTTGCACGTGACCTAATATGTTTAAATTAAGTGAAAATTAAATCTTAAGCATACTACTAGTTTTGTCCTAAAGAATCCTATTATTAGAGCTGGTAAAATTTGACCCGAGTGCGGGTACTCGACCTAACCGCCTAATATTAAACTTGATCCAACCTTATTTGACCAAAAAAATCTCCAATCTGAAACCGAAATGACTCGAATCCCCAATAATCCGAACCTGAAACGACCCGGAGCTCAAACCTGAAATTATCCAAACCATATGACCCAACACCGAAAAAGACTCGAACCCAAATGACCCGACACTTGAGCGATCCGAACCCAATCCGACTCGGAACTGAAAATTAACCGAACCCATATGACCCGAAATTTCCTTAACTCGAAACTGACCTAACCCAAATCCAACTCGCCCCGCCTAATTGTATAAACATGGGTTTTACCATAAAAGGAACAAAAGAAATTATTGCACAGAAAGTAAAATATTAACAAGGTAAAATAACAAATTAATAAGTCAAATAAAATAATTGCACATTAGTGAAATAATAAATTTTAATCACAATATATTAAATATCAAATAGAAACAGATCAATCACAAGAACCTTTTAAATTAAAATGGTAAAAATAAAATAATTATAAACATATTGTTTTTAGTAGAATAAAACTGTATATTAAATTTTTTTAATATATCCAAGTTTTTAATGAAAATGGTAAAATGGTAAAAATAAACTTTTAAATTAAAATGGTAAAAATAAAATAATCATAAAAATATTAAATTTAATTAAATGAAAATAGAGATTTTAGTAGAATAAAAATCTATATTAAAAATTTTAATATATCCAAGTTTTTAATAGAATTTTTAGTAGAATAAAAGTATAATAGTTTAAGTAATGACATTTAAGAAATATATTTGAAAAATAAGGGTATAATGGCGATTCAAAAGTTTTACAAGAGGTCGTACTTTTTAATATAGTATAGATTAGAGTGATGATAATTGTTCATAGTATTAGATTGATAATTCACAAATACTCCCTCGTCCCTTTTTATCTGTCATATTAGGATATAAATTATCATATTCCCTACCTTACCCTCATTTAAGACTCCACTTTCTATAGTCTTAAATGTTGTAGAGTGTGATAAAAAAGGTGGAATAGAAAATAAATGAAGAGAGATTTTAAGGGTAATTTAGGAAAGTAAAGCTAAAGTTTTATTAAATTCATCATCTTAACCAACACTAACTAATTTCCTTGGTCTGTGTGATTCGTTTATTGCCGACAGATAAAAAGGGACGGAGGGAGTAAATAAATTTAAGGCCTAAAATATTGGAGTACTTGTAAAGATGATTATACAATACATCGTCGGTGTAAAGTTTATACTCTACAAGCGGGTTAATGAGTTGACACATACCTCATTCCTTAATTAATTTTGTATTTATAATTAGGAAATTATCCTATCCACTGTTAATGGAGTTTAGCAAACTGCACTAGCAGAGTTAAATGGTTGACATGTGTCCCCTTAGATAATAGATTTAAATAATTAATTAATTAATTAATTAAGAAATGGGATACGTGTCAACATTTTTTTTTTGAAAAGCAAGGATTTATTAATCAAGTAGTCCTCCGTAAAAAGAAGTACTGAACAAAGAGTAGTAACAAGAAGTCCAAACTGCCAAACACAAAATACCAAACGATTACACAAAAAAGAAAACAAACACATCCCACCAAAGATGAAAAAGTCACCAACAAATGAAGACAATGATCCAATTCGCAAAGCAGCTACCTCTAGTTTGCCAATCAGTCATGCACTAATCCAACCAAAAAACCTTCAACACCTAAAACTTAAGACCAACAGATCAAATCCCAATCATACCAAACAGCAACAACATAAAACCAGCAGGGCAGAAACATATTTAACAATGAAAAGGCCAACTCCATGAACTCTTTTGCTAAAAACTCATCAATTATAATGAATCAGAGACACTAACTCTCTTCCTCCATAACCTTAAATTTTTCTATGATCAAACTATCATCACATTTAAAAGAGATGCCCAACATTTTCCCAATATCCAAAGTTGCTTGAACTTCCTCCATCAAGATACGATTTCTATTTCCTACATCACCAACTGAAAGAGAATCCTCGTGTCAACATTTTAAGCCTTATAATAACTCTTAAAATTAAAATATATTCTCTAAATGACACATGTCAACCCTTAAACCTCGCATATGTAATTTGCTAAACTCCACTGACAATGTATTGTAGTATAATTTTACGTACCTGTAATATAAATAAATCGATTAATTAATAACTTTAACTAATTCTAATTTGATACTTATTTTTTCCTAAATTATCTGTTTTATTTAACATATGCACCAATTATAAGAAAAATAATTGATTCTCGAAATTTTGTAGTATAACTTTTACAATACTTTCCAAAATTATTCCTAATTTCAATTAACATAAGTTTCTCCTTTTACATTTAATAAGGATAGAATTAGTGAAAGTTGTCTTGATTTTATAAACGAGACATGTTATTTGAATTAAAAAAAGATAGATAAAATAAGATAGAGAGTTCATTGAATAGTTAGATTCATTTTCTCATCATTATAATGCATAATAAACGTTGTTCCTGCTAATTTATGGTGATGATGTTCACATTAAAACTAAATTATACTGATTCATTAATGATGTTCACAAATTAAGAATAATTTATAAGATCAAAATGACCAAAATAGGTTAGTAATCTCATGACGTAGAGTAATTTTGTTATGATACAAAAAGTATTTATAGATTGAGACTTTTAGTAATTTTGTTATGATACAAAAAGTATATATAGTACGTATATATATACTTGCCGACATGAGTGGAGTATGCAGTGAACTGATCTGGCATAATTTTTTGTTGAAGCTTCGTTGAAGACCCTGATTTCGCAATCGAAGCAACTTTTAATGTGCTATCATATAATAATTCATTAATTAGTGTATGATGAGATCCTTTCCAAGCTATCAGCTGAAGTGGCAGGAAGACTTTGTGAGCAGAAATTATGTGTTTAAAATATAGGGTTATAATTTCTAAATGTGTTAAATTAAAATTGTTTAGCCAAAACAAGACCTATAATATGTAGGCCTAATATTTAAAGCATTTAAGCAAAGTGCTTTTTTTTGCTTATAGTTATTTTCAATAGAACTCATGGTTTCTAAGCTACATGGCTTTTCTCTCTACATACACGCATGCGCTTGTCATCAATAATTCGAGGCTAGATGCATGCTAGGTTACCGATTAAGGGTAGTAATGATAAAATGGGTAGACAACAGAAAGTCATAAGGTTTGGTTCCAATTGTGGAATCGAATTTAATCGTTAAAAAGAGAATCATAATGAAATAAGTTTTTAGATTCTAGCATTGGAGTCGAACCGATCATTGATCTTAATTAAGACCGATCTCAGTTTAGTCCTTATATTGATTGGAAACGAAAACCGTAAGCCTGTTTTCGGTTTTGATTTTTAAAGTAATACTAATTTAATTGTTGTGTTTAATAATTGAATAGAGTAGATGGCCAAAAAATAATAATTGAATAGAGTTTTCAAAGTGGGTTGATGTCGAAATGTTCGGGTCTGGGGAACCCTACCGAGACGACGTTAGAAATGGAGTCGCCACTAATCAAAATTCTAAGGTGTGATTAGTCACCTAGATGCCACCTAAGCTAAGTAAGGTCCAGAGCTTGGCAATGGACCCACTAAACCTAAGGCCCGGTCTTGTAACTTGAATCTAGGTTCAGGAGTCGATTACGCTTGAGGAAGGATTAGCACCCCCGAGTCGCCCGTCAAGTGACGGTACCTCTAGTCTAACTAGATCTACCGGGTCGAAAAGAAAAGTTGGTTGCTTTTAGTTCTAATCTTGATTATTAAAAGGGTTATAAAAAGAAATTAAAACCAATTTTTTTGGAACCGATGTCGAGAATTCGGAGAATATAATCGAACACCGTCGATTAATTCTGTCATGATTCTCTTTCACTGTTTGCTCTCTTGTTGATCCTTTTCTCTTCGAAAAGGAAATTTTGAAAATGCTGTGACAAAATCTTTTTATCATTTTGATTTTTCTAAAAACTTACCCATTTAATTTCCAAAATCTCCTTTTGAGAACCTTTATTTTCAAAAACCTTCTTTTGGGATTATTCAAACTTTTATTTTCCAAAATCTCCTTTTAGGTTTTTACTTAAAAACAGCTCTTTTTGAAAATGCTTACCTTGAAATCCCTTGATTTGCTAATTTCTTAGTTTTGAAAATCACATAAGAGAGCATGATTTGAAAACCTTTTTGAAAATGCTTTTACAGTCTCTTCTAGTCTTTTTTCCTTTTTGACTTTGATCTTTTCTATCTCTATATCAATGCATGTATGCAAATGATGAATGCAAAGTCCGATTATTTAAGTTAACTCGCGTAACCCGAGTTCTTGAAAG